>JAYRCB010000193.1:57507-146944 GCA_036026315.1 Trachelus stipa
AGAAGAAAGTTGGAAATGGATGAGAGGGGTTTTTCCAAGAGACCAGTATAGGAGACCGGCTCGAGGAAGAATGAGCGCTCCGAGTCCCGGCGCTGCCTTGAGCGCTCCCCCCCACTCTCCGCCGCTCCTACTCGCCGAGCCCTGCGCGAATTATTTGCGTGCACAGTTTTGGGCAACTTCCAGTACTTCTAAATATGCTTGGCCAGAATTTCCGATTCCTAAGAGTTAATATTTTACTGTATTGATTTAATAGATTATTTTATTGTTTCAAACACCTAATTTATTTACGATTTAGTGGAAAAAGTAGGAAGTATAAAGGAGCGAAATGGGCCCCTCCTCGCCCATTTCCGTGAGGTCCTACCTCTCCACAAGGGAGCAACGACCCCTCCGGTGCCCCATAGGGAACCGGGTTTTTTTTTTCGATTGAGGAACACCGCTGTGTCCTGTGGCCGTCGCGCACAGCGGTGAGTAGCAGAGAATCTCTACCCGCCAAGCTACACGGTCGTGTTCACGGTTAGTTCGGCCACCGCGGGATTCGCATTGTCAACGGAGACGACGATCACAAAATCCTACTTTCAGACTCGCCGCTGCGATTTAGCGCCATGATTTTGGTATCGCCTAAAACCGTAGCGTTGTGCATCTCTTCACTCATCTTTGGGTGTTATATTTTGATATTTAAATGATCCAAGCTGATTGCATGATAATGCATCACGTCCATGTAATGTTACTGCACAATATGTTTAAAAACTAACGAAATACCTTCGTCAACAACTGAGTCCACGAGATTGCAGACATATTGAATTTAAAATTGTTTATTGAACAAACACAACGAAAACTTGAAGGATATAAGTTTTTTGCTGGGTAGATATTGTAAATAAAAAAATTTGGACAGGATTAAACGAGACAATAGTACGACATAGATATTTCTTATACAGTATTTCTACAGTATTGTGTTTTTGCTTATTCTATTATGTTCGCTACATTCTAGTAACACGCTTTCTTTCTCATTCTTTCTTAGACCTCCTTCACAGAGGCTTTGTCCCATTCACACTGGATAGGTTTTACCATTTCTTTCCTCCCAATTTTCTTCTATGCATGAGAAAATTTTAACCACACGAAGAGGATACTTTAAGCACAAAAAATTAGAACTTATCTGATTTAAACAGATATTCACCTCTTTGTGTGGTCGCTGACGTGGGAATAAGAATATCATCTTTATCAGCCTTACACATTGAATTCTTAATGTTGTTCTGACGATGACGAAGCTTTCCAAAACAACTGGATCCTTTCTTGATGTAGTGTCAAAAAAATAGATCCAATTCGCACGGCACATTATGTACACAATATACATGACAATTTGTTTTCGCTACAGTGCTTGTTATTCTAGATTTGTGAATAATATGAAATTATCTTAAATTACTAGTAAGTAATGCATACGTCGCAGAGTTTAATTTTGAACTGCCAAATGTGAACGAAGGACATTTTGAGAACCAAAGGCTACGATTGATTTTTTGGTAATTGTCTTTTGTTAATTAAAATAAGAAAAGATCATGAGCTACCTAAAAAGAATCAGTATCCCTGAGAATTTTTACTGATCTTACGTAGGAGAATCCTCATTGTGTAATTGAATGATCTTATATCTCTGCGAGTAATGACTAATTTTCTTTTACAAACCGGGTAATGGATTCACTGAATCGTCCTCTATCTAAAGTTAGGTTAGAATGTGTAAGGAAGCCGAGTGTGTATTATTATACATACTAGTGTTTTTGGTATACGTGCGATAACGATACTGCTCTTATTATTTCCTTTCTAACCCCTATAACTTGAATAGTTAAAAAAGATTGAACGACGTTGACGATCAATGAATTCCACATTGGTTACACGGTGACGTGTCTAATTTTAGACATAATTTAATTGTACGATTTTATTTAATTCTTCTCCTCCTTCTTCTCACCCTCAGGTGGTTGTTGCTCCTGTGAGCTCTGACTACCTCCACTTCCCTCGCGTTCAGCAGCCATCTGAGTGAATAATGTCAAATTAAATTGTTTGATGTGAGATTCAAGAAATATATTTTTAACAAATCTTGTAATTGCTTGCTTACCTTCTTGTATGCCATCTCGAACAATTTAAGGCTGGCTTGTTGAAGCTCATTGGTTTCCTTTTTGATTTCTTCAGGATCCATGTTATCCTTCTTAGCAAGAGTTTCTTTGAGCTTTTCAACGAGACCCTTGAGCCTTTCGCACTATAATCACAAGTCAACATTTTTGTGATTCGATTACTTATTAAAAATTTAGAGAACGAATATGATTTTTCAGTGTCACGTACCTCGTCTTGAGGCAGCTGCGATTTGAATTCTTCGATTTTGGCTTCGGTGTCATGAACAATTCCTTCAGCCTGGTTCACTGCCTCAACTCTTTCTTTCTTGATCCTATCTTCCTTTGCATATTGTTCGGCGTTCTTTACCATATTTTCGATTTCGTCTTTGCTCAAACCACCACTTGACTGGATAACGACTGAAATCCAAAGAATCATAATATTTGTAATAATTATAGCTTTTTTGGATAGTATAAAGATCAACGATTGATTCTTGTCAGTCAATAAAGTTTATCCACAGGCGCTATTGAATTATAAAAATAGTATTAGGCGACGAAAAATATACGCATCATGTAAATGGGATCTATGAAAATTAAGCAAGAAAAAAAATAAGTACAACATACTTTGCTGTTCTTTGCCGGTTCCCTTGTCTTTAGCGGAGACGTGTACGATACCGTTGGCATCAATATCGAAGGTGACTTCAATTTGTGGTACTCCTCTGGGTGCAGGAGGAATGCCTACGAGGGTGAACTGACCCAGCTGTTTATTGTCGGAGGCCATTTCTCGCTCACCCTGATGAACTTTAATTTCGACCTGAGTCTGGCCGTCAGCCGCGGTGGAGAAGACTTGACTCTTTTTTGTGGGAATGGTAGTGTTACGGGAAATCAACCTGGTGAACACACCTCCAAGTGTTTCGATACCTGTACAAAAATTTATAAGGCTTTAAGTGCATTGGTAAGTTATGTCAATAATATTTAAAGGAATTTAATATGTCAGTGGTCATTGTCCTCATGGAGTCAGAGAGAAGATTAGTATACTAGCATCATCCTATGTTCTGATAAAAGTAATAAATATTATATGATGAAGATCTTTACCCAGAGACAGTGGAGTGACGTCAAGAAGAAGAACATCCGTGACATCACCAGCGAGTACTCCACCCTGAATAGCAGCACCTACTGCAACGGCTTCATCAGGGTTCACAGCTTTTGATGGCTGTCGCCCGAAAATGTCTTGCACTGTCTGCTGAACCTTGGGCATTCTGGTCATTCCTCCTACGAGGAGAACATCGCCGATGTCGGATTTGGATACTTCGGCATCGGATAGCGCCTTCTGGCATGGCTGTACAGTGCGCTTGATTAGGTCTGAGACGAGATTCTCAAAAACGCTTCGGCTAAGTTTAAGATTCAAGTGCTTCGGTCCACTGGAATCCATTGTCAAGTATGGAAGGTTGATATCTGTTTGCAGGGAACTGGACAATTCGATTTTCGCCTTTTCGGCAGCTTCTTTCAATCGTTGCATGGCCATAGGATCCTTGGTAACATCAATTCCTTGCTACAATAAACAATTAAACATTAAAATTAAATAATATTAATCAGTATCGATGTAATATAGTAATTAAGTACATACATCCTTCTTGAATTCAGTGACCAAGTAGTTGACCAAGGCATTATCAAAGTCCTCACCACCCAAGAACGTATCACCATTAGTAGACTTAACCTCAAAGACACCCTTCTGAATCTCCAGGACAGAAACATCGAAAGTACCACCACCCAAATCGTAAACGGCAATACTGAAATGTTTATAAATGGAAGTTTTTACTAGAAGATTTATAAATTATTTGTTTATTAAGAATTGATAATACAGAAACTCAGTAGATTTTGTCCACATATAAACGCTACTCTTTGGTAGCCATTGAGAGACGAAAAATAAAAACATCATAGTAAACTAATATCACACATTGATTGAAATATTGGAGAGACAATAATGTTTCGTACTTACATTTTATCGTCAGTTTTATCCATGCCATAAGCAAGAGCGGCTGCAGTCGGCTCGTTAATAACTCGAAGAACGTTAAGACCGGCTATCTGTCCGGCATCTTTGGTTGCTTGTCGCTGAGAGTCATTGAAATATGCAGGGACAGTGATAACTGCATTCTTTGCAGGTTGACCGAGGTAGGCTTCAGCAGTCTCCTTCATTTTCATGAGAACGAAGGCCCCGATTTGACTTGGCGAATACATTTTCCCATCACTGCCCTGAACCCAAGCGTCACCATTGCTAGCACGTACGATTTTGTATGACACAGTTTTCCTATGACGGAGAATATTTAATATTAGTACATTTTATTGGATCAAAGATATCAAAGTTACTTGATTCATATCTTACATGTCTTTCTTCACTTCAGGATCTTCGAATTTACGTCCAATGAGACGTTTTGTGGCATAAAAGGTATTTGCAGAGTTGGTGACTGCTTGACGCTTAGCTGGCATACCGACCAACCTCTCTCCATCTAAAATTATAAGTTATTATTTGGGTGGGTATAGAAATACACTGAATAATGATATAATTTCAATACAAGCATGCAAATGTATTGTGAATATATGACTATTGGAAATATACATATCAGTGGCAAACCTTTTGTAAATGCAACATAGGATGGTGTCGTTCTTGAACCTTCTGAATTCTCAATAACCTTAGCTTGCTTTCCTTCCATCACCGCCACACAGGAAAATGTTGTACCAAGATCTATACCAATCACTGCACCCTTTACACCTTCTGATCTGCTCGGACATTACAGGTTAATAATTAATAGGATTTGTTATTTTCGAATTCTATTAGAATCTTATGCATGAGTTGGGATTTAAGAAATTTTTAGGAATTCAATATATCAAATTTAACAATGTGAAAAAATAACATGCAAAGCTACTACCAAACTACAAATATAATATGTAATTTTTCCATAAGGTACGATAAATGCAACAGAACAATATACTTACTTATAACGGTACTGTTGTAAATCCATGGGCCTTTGGACCACGGATACTGGAGCAGCAGCCTATAATTTAAAAAATATATTCATCACATAATTATTAACACTCCAAAATATTCTGGATCTATAAGATTAAGCAGTGCCTATATAAACTTTGTAAAACTATGGATTATTCTAACAACGATTCGAATTCCGCATAAAAAGAAGTACGAGATACAGAATAATTTCATATCAAATCACGTGGGTCCCAAAGAAATCCTGGGTACATAATGACCACGATTACAATAATATATAGCTAAAAATAAGATACTAAATTCGACAATCAAAATCTAAAACAGGATTGCGTTTTTATTGTGTGAAAAATAACTGTGCGATATGATAAATATTCTGCAAGAAAAAAACGAAAATATCCAATGATGCAGCATCTAACGCGGTGGCGTGCCGGTTTCTCGAGAAAACGAGATGCTTCCATGGCAGTAAATCGTATTCAATACGATTACTTCAACAAAAAGAATGTATGAAAAAATTAAAAAATCGAAATCAACACGAATCTTGTAATAAGTAAATAAATGACATGTGTTTTAAGGACATGTGGAAAAACTCGAAAAAAAGAGTTAAAGATTGGAAACGCCTGAGACGGCAGTTTAGAGAATGGCACGGTGCTCGTCAAAATCTTACATTTTTAAACAAAGTGCTGAACTGTTGTCTCCTCGTAATATCACACTTGATACCCGTGCAGTTGCGACTCAATAATCTTGCGGCGGCCAACATTTTTAACGTATTTTTGTGAAATTCACCAAGAAATCAGACGGAGACGCGAAGGACCGACTTCACGTGTAGTGATGCAACTCCCGTAAAGACTGGTGCGCAACTTCTGCGCGCACTATATGGATGTTCTACCGGCGAAGCGACACGCACTTTGATCTAGCCAATGATCGACGGGCTACTGTGGTAGGAGCCAATGGGCTTTTAAATAGAACCCCCACCATCTTATTTCTGTAGAATCGTCGGGAACGTTCCACAAAGGTTAGTCAAACTTATTACCAAAATAATAAGAGATACCGGTTAAATAATAAATTATTTACATTCCCAAAACTAGATACTACGTAAAATATCTAAATATAAATTTAGATTTGATTGTCAATGTAAAAAACAGTGAAGAACATTCATTCAACGACTAGTCGGACAGGATATGTCGTATTTTCCGGAAATTTAAAGCAAACATGATGTAATCCCCTTGAGCCGTTACAAGTTTGTATTTCGATTTCAATAAGTATCTAGTGCACAGAATCCAGAATGTATTATACAGTCCTTTCCATGGCCCTTACCAATAACTTATACGTCCTTCCTACGTTTTTAATTTAATTCAAGATGTCTTCCAATGGATACATATATCAAAAGAGGCAAAAAAGAGCATGAGAATAAAAACGGATAGCAGGTTATAAAACACATTAGCATAACGCTTTGGAATATCTTTTTTTTATTAACGTTTTTCTCAGTTACAATTTTGATTACATACATATAATGTTGATTTTTAAACACATGTCGCTATGATACAAATGACGAGGATAAAAATTTGGAGTGCGTAAAAATGTAATTAGATGATAATTTCTTATTATTTTATTGGTCATGGCGATGAGCCAACTTTGAATGTATATTAATATAATATACCGAGCTGGCTCATATCCACTTAGAGGGTAAATGTATATCCTTGCTCGCATTAATCACCCCTAATTCACTATTATTTTATACACTATAATCGGTGCACGTTCGTCGCTCAAGACTGGTCCAGTATTAGCGATTAGCCATCGTGCTGATCGAGAACTGTTTTCTTTAATATTTCTTTTACTTTTTTTTTCCTTATACGGACACCACAGCCACGTAGACCCAACCAAGTTCAGATGACAACAATATATATAGATATATATATATTCACTCCAACGAACAGAACAGTCCCAATCGAGTACACGCACACATTTTTTCATTTTTTATTTACACTTTGGTATTCCTTACACCAACCCCCGTCAGCATCCCCCACCACAAATTAACAGAGCACGTATCCCGTACTTAGCCACTATATTAAAAATTAAAAAAAGAAAGGACAAATAAAATAGAAAAAAAAATTCCCGATACGAACAATTCGGCTCGTTGTGACGTATCACTGACCCGTTACGTCATAGGACCCATTCGTTGAACTCGAAAAAATCGTCTGAACTTGGCAAGGCGAATAAGCAATGTCTGCCAGCATTTAAAACTTTTCTTTTTCACTTTGTAATTAAGTAATGGCGCTCAAGAAAAGACGGTACGACGACTGGCACGTTTCTCACAATAGTCCATGCAAGACTGACCGTTTATAAAAAATGATTACAAATACCTTCTCTTTTCAGAATAGTCATGCTGAGTCCTTGTGCACCAGGACATATTAATCGGCTTAAAATCACGGCGACGAATCCTATACGTCCCGTTTGCAACGACACCGTATATACAGGTATGTATCGAGATTTGAGTGTTCGAAATTGAAGCTTAACGAAGTTAACTGATAATAATAATAATGATAATAATCGAACAAATAATTTCACAAGAATTCGGCACTTCCAGTCGAAAGGCCTCGAATAGCTCTATCGAACGCTATACCAACAACCCATGCTTTGTCCCTGAGCCAAGATGTACTCCAGGCCCTTCGTACTGAATGCCGAATCCTCATGGGACGTAAACGGCGACACGCGGCTTGAAAATTCCGAAAACTTAAATATGGAAAATCGTGCAGCAGCTCCACGAGTATAATAAAAAAGTGAGGATGAACCTCGTGATTAGTCTGGTTCGTATGGGGGATATATTACCGACTTTAGGGCTTTGCGATACCGATCGGTCAGATCGTGCCGGAAGTGCGATTGAAATGATTTCCGATCGAAGATCGATCAGACGGTGATGATCCGACGACGTTTTCCATATACGTGATATATGGTATATACGTGTACGAAAAAAAAAGAATCTGACCGATCGTTTCGATTTTCAAAATTATTTCCGTCAACGACAAAGGGATCGGCAATCTTTTTTTCCTCGATCTGCCGATCCCTTTGGATCGTGGACTCTATAGTTAAGACGACGTCTCGCGAATTGTCGCAGTGAATGTAAATCGGCATACAGATGTTAAGTGATTGGAAATTTTATTTGTACACTGCTTGAAAACATGTTAATAATAATAGTAATAATAAGAATAATAGTAATCGTTACCATCATCATTCGTATCATCATTATCGTCATCATCGTCATTAAACATCACTGTCGTCGTCAATGATCCTAGTCGTCATCGAACGGGATGGGGTCGAACAGAATGTAGAGCAAAGAAGAAAAATCGCGTGAACGATTCGTCACGTTGAATCGTGTCAGTAATAAAAATCATTTAGAGTGTGTACGCAATAATTAGAAATTTTAAAACCCGAAGCGATCATCTGAATAAAGAGTTTTGGGGGAGGGAGGGGCGATCCATTTTGGCTTTCCCACGACGAGGAATCGTCCATCATCGCGATTGATACTTTCAATATTTCTACTAATTGTAATTGTCATTGTTTTTCACTTCGTTCATTTTATCACTTCTCTCTCTCTCTCTATCTCTCGCACTCTCTCTCTCTCTCTCTCTCATTACATATTTAAAAACTAGTTTGTATGATTTTCGATTCATGGGAACTGGCGAAACGGGACTCGATGACTTATGGCTTGAATGGATGGACACCGTGGTTAGATTTATGGGGTTGCTGATGAGGGGTAAGAGGGCTGAGGTGGATGATTAGGATGAGAAAAATTCGATGGCGAAATTCGGTCGAATTGCAATTCCAAACCATTCATCGACAATTCCAGCAATTGACACTTCCGGTGTGGACGCTACCGGCATGAACCCGCGTGATCGATGTCGACATCTTTTTGGTATCTTGCGGTCGCAAAAGTGCATTTCCAAATTTGAGAGGCGCGACGACATCAGCTTGTTGGCCGTAAAAGAGTTCGGGCATGAATAAGATCTTGAAGTGAATTGCAATGTAACATCGATACCCTAGAGACTCGAAAAGTTCTTTAACACAGAAGAATGGGAAAAATAATTTATGGATTTATTTACAAGTACGTTATACACGGCAATCGAATGACGCTGCGATCCATTTTAATTGCAGATCCCTGATGTAATTTCAGTAAAAAAATTCAGAAAACTTAACGAAGAGCAAACTGACAAATTTGATTGGACCCCCATTATGTAAAACAGTGGAGTCTTCGATGTACGACAGTACCGACCATGGATCAGTGTAAAATGATCGATAGTTCAATAAATTACAGCCCGTGTACAGTCGACACGAGAAATATGAATATTTTGGTAATGCACTTTTTACAAAAAAAAAAATTTCCATTTTCTTTCTTAACGACACGCGTCACTCGCAGACGCGACAAGAGCGAATCACGCGAGAGCATCGTCCCGTACGGGCTCCGAATGACTTTTTCAAAAAGCGCGCGCATTTCACGTCCGTCACGAGGGAATCGGTCGTATCTCTATCTTCAAGTTGAAACTAGGCGGTTCGTATTTAAATGGCGGCTCCTCGTGTGCTTTCGCTAACAATTAAAAATTTCCTATTACTTATCATTTATGTATTTTTTGTTTAAATTCAATTCACATTATTATAGTATAATAATTCATTAATTAATTATAATAGTGTCATTATAATTCGTAATAATATACAACATTTGTCAATAAATCATTTATCCTAAAACCCACCATGCTCGTGTCGAAATCACTCGTTCCATCGTGCTCTTACGTACTCGCATTCATTCTCTTTCTCTCTCGCTCACGTTCCATACTTTCTTTCAATCGTACATTCTCTCATTGCCATTCATTCCGCACTTCGTTCCGTGACACGTGCGCTCACAGGACGCACGCAGGAATACAGACTCAGCCAAAATTAGACATTTCTACTTTCACGCAAACACTCGCGCTGTGGGACTGTACTGGCTTCACGCGTGTCCTTATCCAACTAATTCATGACGTGTGTATGTATAATATGTATAAGTGTGTACATGATGAGTGTAAACGCGCGTAATGGGTCTCTGCTTATTCCCATAACCGTTCATATGAAACCTCCCGTGTCCACCGCGTATAATAATAATATTAATAATTAATAATAATAATAAAATTATTGTAATAATAATAATAAGCCCGTACCTATAGGTGTCTCGTGTTCTCTCTGGACTATAAGCTAACGCTGTCTCTTATGCATATCCCCCTCTTATATACATAATCAAAAAAGTATCAACGACCGGCAACGCGAATTGCCATTTCGACGAATCGACGCTTTTGAGTCACGCCTGACGATATGGGGTAATCCAAAGTATTGGGTGACGTTTCCGTGTCGGGGAGGGAAGCGACAAAGAGGATTTGGATATTCCCTACATGCACGAGTCTCGAGGCTGTTTCGTGTAAACGGATATGAGGATGTGTTAAAAACGAGTCTTTCGGATGGCCAAGTAGTCGAACAGTAAAATTACTAAATGATGTCACGATAGAAATTGATTGGGGACACGATACGATTAACGATAGAATTAAGTTATTCGATTAGAAAATGTAAATTTGTCATCGTATTCGCTAAGCGGACCCGGTTCGAGAGTACAAAGACTTGTCAAAAGTTCCGCTTCGTGTCGCTAGTGTGGTGATCCAAGAAATGTGCAGCGTCTATATACGTATAATATATATGTATATACGGGTGTGGATTTCGTTGCTGTAGGAGGCAACGTTGTCAACGATTTCACCCTGGTTCTCCCTCTCGCGCGTCTAATCGATGTCGTATCGCACTGCGTATACGATGCGACTACCCGTTGGGAATCCGCATTTGGGTATTTAGGAAAAGATCTTAAGAGTATGCGAGTGCTTTCTGTGTGATGGAGGGAGGGAGAAAGAGAAAGAGAGAGATCCGGTAAACGATAAAACACAATGTGTCGCGAAGTAGAAAAATAGGAACAAATACAACGAGGAACATATACAATGTGTTTAACGTAACGCGCAAGGAACTTTGTACAATATAAATGTGATCAGAGCGTGGTGTATGTGCGTGCGCGCGTGCGTCTCATATATATATTAATATATATATATTGCTGTATACCAGGATCACCACAAGCACTGTGCAAAGTTTTTTCTGGTTTTGTCTGGACGAAAGCGCGGGTCATGTTACAACTTTTGGTTGACGTATATACAATAGAAGAGAGTTTCGAGTTTTTGTGTTTCGATCGATTGACGTTTAGATTAATTGAAAAGTTTTAAGTACCAAAATGGCGTTGAAGTTACGTTGTCGTTAATTACACGTTAGGAACGGATCTGATTAAGTTGGGAGTAACGAAAATTGTTTGAGACTTGACGTTGCCTGATATTGATAACAATGTTTGAGGCTGTAATTTTTGCGGTCATCGCTTATCAGCTGTTGTCGCTTTTTGAGCTGTTTCGTTTTTGGCGCGGCGTCCTTTACGATTGCTACGACATGCGCGCGCATCTTTTGTTAAGATTACATGCGCACGACTGAAACGCTGCCTCGGTAACAAGAGGCGAGGACGAGGGAAGAGGCGAGGGGAAATAGAAAATAGAAGATTTTATGCTTGACGGTAAAGAAGATACCCATGGGAAGTGGGCGTTAATCGAGGTTTCAATAAATGGGATAAAAAAATAAAGGGGCTTTAAAATAATTTCGAGCCTTCACGACGGTCAGGGATTGTGCGTTTGTAATCAATGGATCTTTTGCACTTTCATAGTGACTTTTTTTTTTCCTTCGCGCTCTCCTACTTCCTCACCATGGCTTATAACTTTCTTTCACGCTCATACTACTTTCTTTCACTTTGCGCTCTTATCTTTCTCTTGTGCTCGCTCGCTTTCTTTTTCTCTCTCATTCTGTCGTTCTCAATTTTTCTACGATTTCTCATTCACGCATCTTTCTCCATTTTCTTGGCTCACTCTTTCTTTTCCTTTCGTTCACTCTCTCTCTCTCTCTCTCGCTCTTCCACGCACGTTTGCACAATACATACTTACGCTAGATCTCTTACAATATTATATTCATTTACTCTATAATTATATCAATACTGTTGACGGATAGAGATTCATTCACAGCTCGCGCCAGAGCGGAAATCGTCTCTTGCGACGTGGCGTACATTCATTTCGCGTTAACCTTTTTCAGTTATAATTTTCGATTCTCTTCGTTTTTTCTCACTGAGTCACTTCTTTCGTATTATCACACGCTTTTAAAAAAGAAAAAGAAAAAGACGCTCACTCTCTCGCGCGCTGCCCGTCCATAAGCGGTATCCCGAAGCAGCAGAGTCAGTCGAGCGATCACTTAATATCATCCTCGCGGGACTCTTCCTGAGCGCAGGATACGTGGACGCTTAATCTCCCGTATCAATTGGCTAATCGAGAGTCCGTTCGCTAGAATCCTGTGCCAGGACCACGCGGACCTATCTACCTCTTGGTGCCTCGATAAAACTTCAGAGAGCAACTCTGACGTAGTCCATCTTGCGTTATACGAGAGATCTGCACCGGAGGTCCATTAAAATGTTCAAGAGGTACGACGAACGGACAGGATCATCCTTCAAAAACTTGACGGAAGCGGGGTATCCTCTTGTCGAGGGAGCATCGAGAAAATGTCGTTGAGGAAGTTAGAAGAAGCCCCCCATGGACTCGTTTCCGTAGATCAGATGTGACCTCGTTGAGCCAGAAGATACTCGAGCTGCTGTAGATAGAGTAGCTGCTGCACCAAGCTCTGCAAGGGATCCTGACCTTGGACATGGCCCTGTCCCTGCTGAAGCGACTGCGTCAAGCCTCCACCAGTAGGCTGAGCAGATGGCGACAGCATCGTGCCCGGTCCCGACTCCGCCAGCAGTTGTTGCTGGGCATGAGCCAACTCCGAGGGTTCCATCCCTATGGAAGAAGGACCGAGCTGGGCGTGCTCGGCGTGGCCAGGTAGGCCTGCGTGGGCAAGCGGAAGAACACCGACCTGCGAGAGTCGCGTGGTTGGGGACGTCAGGTAGGATGTGGGGAAGTTAGGATTCTCGCCCCGCTAGGGAGCCACATTTTTGGGCCTGCGCCCCCGTCGCCCCCTGGTGGGGGGGCGCGGGGACTCCTGGCCTCACTGGCTCACCGCGGGGCTTTTCTTGTCTTGCTGTTGTTGATTGGCGTCTTGTGATCCCTGTACACCAGCCCCTGCGCCACCTTGTGAGCCCTGAACACCCTGAAACGCGATACGAATATATCAACAATACTGAAGACAGCATCGTTACCTCGAAGAAGGTCGTCGGTCGCTTACCTGACTGCCGGGTCCTCCCTGTGGCGGTCCTGGACCGCGATCGGGTGGCCAGGAGTTTCCGGGGGTTGGTTCCGAATGAAACTGGTGAGGATGCGGTGGCGGTCCTCCCGAGGTGTCGTGACTGTGAGCGTCTAAGCTATTTGCCGCATCGTACTGCGTGTTTTCCAACCGCGTGATTAGCCGTTCATCCTCGTCACCGAATTCACCACCCATCAGAGAAGGTTCACCCACGACCATCACGTCCTGTTCAATCCAATCGTAAGTTACAAGGTTAAGAGCTTTAAATACTCGTACGACAAGGGTATCCATTTTCCAATGACTATCAAGTAGCCCATAATCACCTGAGACGCCAGGGAAAAGTTCGGCCCGGGTGATCTCTTTTTACTTGGCGCCGGCGGGGCGTTGTTCCCCGGACCCGAGGTACTGCCCTTCCGCTTTCTTCTCTTACTCGCCGGTCTCTGGGACTCTGAAATATAAAAATCTCCATTGAGAATACCTTCGGCGTAGGCACCCATAGTGGCGCTAAGCATATACTAATACAATATCACTACCCAGCTGTGGACCTTTCTTTAAATCAAAGGTCTCTGACATATGCTTGTTAGTTACACAGGCACACATGCAGCGACAGATAGATACTTTACGTCTTCGCACGCTACGTATATCTCTTGCACTTTTAATATTAACAGTTAAGCACGCTCGCAGTAACATTGCATTGTGCCATGTGGACTTGGTTCCAGAGTTCTCTTGACCTTAACGATACATTCTTATCTACGTCTTGCCTTCATCAACTGCCTGGTCAGGCGATTCTGATCGATATAAAAATTCCGCCAGTAGATATACAAACAAAACTTTAAATAACCTCGTTCAAACTAATGATATATTTTCATAATACGTGACCTCCAGTACTAGGATCATCGATGAGTCTGGTAGAACGATAATTAAAATAAAGATTTCATCAAATTAATTGAATTAAAAAATACATTTATAACATGCAACCTCGGCACTCTCGCAAGACAAGCATACCAATGTAAGAAGAAAAAAAAGGATGACAAAAGTAAGTAGAAAAAAAGTCATTTGGAACCAAGTTTCATGTGCAGTGACGTGGAGCGGAATTCAATCACCCGATAACCGATATATGTGGGTTCACAGTTCGCAACAAGATTGTAGTAGTAGCTGGCTCCACTGGCTGGTGGTTCTCATGTAAAGCAACTGTCCGTCTACCTCTCTTACCCGGCGGGGCAACCATCCTTTGCCACTTCTGGAACAGGGTCGTCTTGAGGCAGTCCCGGGGCGACAGTGCGTAAGCCTTGTGCCTCGACATCAGTTCCTGCATCGGCTCAAGGATGACACATAACTGCAAAGATGATCACAGACCATGAATTAGTGGAGCGTGGAGATTTTCTTGGTCCATCAGAGACCAAAAAAAAAAACAGAGCAAGAGCTGAGGTCGTATCAGCCGAGCTGGCACTGGTGAAAGTGTCAAGACCCCGGTGGAACGTAACACGGACAACTTTCACAAGGCCAACCTTGATCAAGGATCGTACGAAGCCGAACGGATGAAATGCGTACCCTAAGATAATTCAGGGTCGAGTTTGTGATTCCCTGCCTGGTGATGTTTTTGGTCAGTTGCTCCAGCGCCGTTGGATCCTGCTGAGCAGTGTGAAGACCCACTACCGCCCGTGGTACCAATTCTCGATGCGTCCTTACAGACATGTGCCACGACTTTATCCTCATGAGATCATCAAACGTGAACTCCAGTATTAGCCTACCTTCCGTGCACACCTGAAATGACAAAAATGAGTACAGTCGATTATCGAACCGGGTTCCTCCCCGCATTGACGCCAAGACGAGGGGAAATACTTATTATTTTATCTATTCTACCAAAAGTCTTTGCTACGTTACGTCAGAACTAAAATTCTTGGTATTTCCTTACCTTCGTAAACGTCGGTTTCCCATGATGCGTGACCATGACGCAATGATCACAGTCTAGCGTTATGCTGGTATTGTGAAACGACTCCTTTGGGTGTTTCATGTTGTAGTAAAGTTCCGTCACTCCGCCCTCGAATATCGAGCGGAAGTACCTAGGTATTAACGTCCTTCCTATCGCTGAAAAAGTATACGTAAAGTTGGTTAGTACTTCTTACGCAATCGTAGTCAAGCGACATACAGCGCCGTTGATTCTTACAGGCACGAGATGGGACAGGAAAATAATCGTCTTCAGGAATGAAGGACGCGAAGCAGTGATATGTCGTAACGCGACGGACAAATAAATATTACGTGTGAGCGAACGTCGCGAGGAGCAGAAGACAAATACGTCACGATCATGCTCCAACGTGAGTTGTATCGTTGAATGACGTACAATAACGAAACGTAGATACGTAAGTGTAATGGAAAAAAAAACAACAGCAAACTGGTATTTTTGCGTCATTTCAGTGTCTACTTGTTTTATTCGTGGTTTTTTTTTCTTCACTTTTTTAGTCCTTGGTGCAACTTGTTTTTTTTTTACCAAGTAATATACTTCCCTTGACTGTTGGACGCTTCGCTGGAAGGGTCGCACGTGCTGCCCAAATATACGCGCGACACGTACGTGCAGTGTGTAATGCGACGGAAGATACAAGGCTGGGTGGAGATATAAGTAAAAGAAACGAGAAAGTGTGCGGATGAAACAATATCGGGAGAGCAATGGTCGCCGTGTTGGCGGGAAGGGGTGGGTGGATAAATGAATTTTTCTAGGATCGATGGTACGGAAGAGGGCATTTTGTATACTTGCGTTGTACTCACTATATCTCTTGGGTCCGTCCTCTAAGCAAAACGTAAGGGTGAGGGTGGCGTCATCTTCAAAAAATTCAGTCGCGAACGCGTCCCACCAAAGGTTGTCGCTTTCCTGTAACAGGAGATAGAGATGTAAGTAAGAAAAAAAAAAAAAGTTCGAGATATTAGATACGTATATTTTGTTTTATTTTTTAGCAGCGAAATATCGCGGCATCGATAATAATATCGTGTCGATTTGTCTCGAGAGGGTAAATGTGGTTAGGTACTGTACCGTAACGCTGTGTAGTGGGAATAGTCCGAGACACGAAGGTTAGGTTTGTGAGGAGTAGGAGGAAGGCGGAGGTGGGAGGTAGGAGGATGCCAGAAAGGGTTGCGGGAGAGTATATGTTGAATAACGCATGACTGTCTGGCTTGAAATTATAGCATTTCACCCTTACGAAGAACTACCCCTTGGCTCTGTTTCCCGCGTTTCATTCAATTATGCATCTTCCTACAGTCTTATTATTTTACAATGTCGACGAAGACATTTTTTCCCATATCGCCCTTTATTTCAATTTGCTCCTTCTCCCGAACAGAACAGCCACGAACAACCCTCGAGTATAATTAACCCGTGTCATTATGAAGGTAACTCGAAAGAAAGGAGTGTCTTGAGAAATCATAATTCCCGCCATATGAGTTTTGGAAATTTTTCCACAGGTGGCGCTGCGAACGTCCCACAGGGGGTTTCCGCATTTCACTCACCCATTCGGAAGAACTGTCAAAGTCATGAGCAACTTTATTGACAATTTTTGAAGATAAAGACAACCGGAAAGTTAAATGGCAAAACAAGAAGCGAAGAGTACCAACACCTCGTTGCAAAATTACACTAGGGACGTACGTATTCACTCGATTACGTAATATTTCGAGCATTTGACAATTCGGCTATGAGAGCGGTCATTTAACGTAAACTCTACGGAACACGTAAACGGTCATGTACGCAATACGTATATATTTCTATAAGCGTACACTGTCACACACAACAGACACAACACGGGGCATTTATCGCCATTCTCTCCCGTCCCCGTCGTACGCCGTAGCACCACTCGATTTTATGAATCGTGTCCCATTTAGCAGGGACACCACCGCGCGATTGATAAATAATTGTCGTGGCGCGTAGGGCTTTTCCCTGTCGACACTAACTGCACGGCTAATTACCGGCGCGACCATTCTTCGAGTAATTTACTAACAATATTTCACCTACCAGGGCAACCGTCATTGTAGTGCGTATCTAAAAGACGCGTACAGGAGTCGAAGCGATGCGCCCGAGACGTTTCACTTAGTAGTTGCCTATTTACGCCGGTAGATGTAGCTAGGATAGGAGCAGTATAGCGCATACGATAGGACTAGGAATAACACGGGAGTAAATAACAGGACAAGGATCTTCTATACCGGGTACACTGGAACAGCAAGTTGAAGAAGATTGGTAGAGAGAGAAATACCGTGGAGTTTATACCAACGAAGGAAAATACTAGACGTCCATGGAGTCGGTGTCCACGGCGACGAGCGTTGCCGATTTTTCGAAAGTGAACGCACGACAGCTGATATATAGTATGTACCTTTACGACAAGATGGAGTGTGCCTACGGCTCTCGACAATCGTTTTACAGCCTCCCGCTTTCCTCTAGCATCTACGCGAAGATTTATTTCGAGCGTAAGCCATCGGCTCGTGCCAAATAAAGCGAACTGTCGCGAGTTCGTGGTTCGTACCAATTGAAGGTTTTTACGGGTCCAAGTTATTGACTCTGGAAAATCATTAAGAGGAGGAGTGGGTGTTGTCGAGAAGTTAAACTTGTTAGATAGTAAAAAAAAAACAAAAGTGGTTACGAAGAAAAAAAGAAAAGCCGTCCATCTATTAGGACGACAACACAGCCAAAATAGGAATGCGAGCACGGGGCGTAAGCGTACGTGCGATGTCGGCGAATATCAAAGGCCTCGACTACGATCGATCGTAGCGTCGAGGAGGAGGAAAGAAGGGGGGGGAGGGAGCGGAGGAGGGAGAGAGCACAAGAGAGGACGAGAGGGTGAAGCACCGAGAGACAAAGCTGGAGAGAGTAATGAGAGAAATATTGAAAAATATGTATTACGGCGTAACGCTAAGGCTGGTTCATCCGTTGCGTCGCAGCGACAGTGTCGGCCCGCGAAATTCAAAACTGTCCGCACCGTCAATACGAAACGCGATAAAATAAAGAAAGTATTTTCAAGTCACATTTCTTACGTACGATTTGATATTATTTATTCGAGAGCTGCTAGAAAATCGTTACACGCGCGTGTTAATCCATTAAAAACGCTCTTCGAGCGTCAAGCCTTAAGGTAGTTTCCATTGAAGCGCGAAATATATCCGTTCGCCTCTTACAGTGGTCTATCGTCGATTTTATTTAAGAGCCGTGTACTTTTAGCCCGGTGTGTACCCCCCGATCTCTCCCTCCCGCCCTCCGCCCAGGTGGAAGTTGAGGGCGGGGGGTATGAGATTTTTCGCAAAGACTGTACCACCCTACTGTTGTTAGGGGGAGGATGGCGAGGAGGGAGGGAGGGAGACTAGGGGTGGTATATGATCGTGTATATAGCGCGCGGCAAAAGTACTGTCAGCGCGATCCACCTCTCGCATTTACGTGTAAAATTAATCGACAGCCAAACCACTGATAATATCAAGGTCATTCGTATATCAGAAATTTTGTAAAATTACGTCGAACAGGCCCATCATTTTTCGTTAATTTCCCATCGTCCGTCTGACCGTTGTTCAATGACGAAGATTTGCCTCTGGCACGTCGGTCCGGGACAAAACTCGCCCGGTCGGTCCCGGTATATACGACCAGGGGCGGCGGTGAGAGGGAGTAGACCGGGGCTGGGGGGTACAATATGGGTTATCGAGGGGGCCCCACCCCCGGGGGAGAACAGGGGCCCTCATTTTATTACCCAGGCTCCCACGACGGTTCTCAACTTTGCCCAAACTTTACGGCGACACACAACGGATATTATCCTGTAAACACGGCTGGTCCTGCTGCTGCTTCTTCGTGCAGCCTTCCCCTCCTGTTCCCCTCCCCCTCCCCCCCTCCCCCGTCTTCGACACTTTTACCTCGAACACGCGTCATCACCGACGACGACGCCGACGACCACGGCGATCGCGAGTACAAGGACGACACTGACCGTGGTCAAGGGCTACGAACCGAGTGGCTATGACGAATACTCATTCGCCTCTGTAAAATTGTAGTTTCGCTATGGCAGACACTACGACGGTCTCGAAGAGTTCGCGGAGGCGTCGGACGGGAGATCATCCAGACTTTACGATTTAACGTCCGACGTATCGTTACACGCGGGTGAATATAAGGATTCGTTGACCGGAGTAAGTGAAAGGAAAAAAAAAAATGAGTAAAGCACATTGGATTTTTTTTTAAATTTTTTTAAAATATTTTACGGCAGGGTAATTCACGTTATCGCGATGGGCTGATAGTTACTGAATCGAACTGCCCCCCCTTTCCCATCTCTCGTCCTCATCCGCGTATCAGCACGGCCCATAGAGATCGTTGAAATTAATTTGAAAAGTGATCGGTTACCGGCTACTGGCCGAATAATAGAAAAAGCAACGGACATTCGCTAGGAATTCAGTCCTGAAATCATCGATAGGATTTTACAGGTGTGCATTGCGGTGACCGTCAGGAGCAACCTGAGAGAGATGGCATTGTAGATTTACCATTATGCATGCATACGTATCATAGAGATTTAATTTTTAGCACCTTGCTCCTAGCGAAACTCATACACGTTTCCGTGTATTCTACAGCCCTGGGCGACTGTGGCGCCGTCGTCCGAGACTTGCAAACCGGGATAGCCAGGTTACGTGAATTCATTTCGGGAGGAAAAAAAAGTCGAGCGCGGAATAACCAGTCGCACTAGCGGACCTCCGTAGAGAGTCCAAGAGAGAGAGAGAGAGAGAGAGAAAGAGAGGCGAGACCGAGAGAGTCGAACAAAGACAGTGGTACCACGAGGGGGCGACACGCGCGCTCTGTTCACTCCTAGCGGCGGGCTGGAAAAGGTTGTTGCGCCGAGTGACTACGAGAAAGTACGGAGAAAGCATGGAAGTTTCGTTTCATTCTAGAAGCAAGATGAGAGTCCTGACCACTCGGTTGGAATATTCCTAACCTCTATCATACGAAAGGAGGCGTCGGGAAGGTATATACACGAGAGAGACTAGTTGATATGGGCCCGTGGGGGTCCCCTCTCCCTCCCCCCAGCCCCGGTACCCTCCCTAACTACACCCACCGCCCCTGGCCTGTTTTACCTTTATTTCCTTTTTTTTTCTTCTTTTTCCTGATACTGCCATTCCCCACCTCACAGACTCCTTCTCTCGCCCCTCTACCTGCCCCTTGCCAACATGGCTCCTATTTCCTTCCACCTTTACTCATCTCTTTCTCTTCTTACCCGGCTAGACTCTTACCGGCTCTAAAACTCTTCCATGAGTTACCAGACCACCTACGCCATATATGCGCGCCGCCCACCCTGTACATCCCTTGCCGACTGCCTTCTGTCCAGCAGTCACCTATTTCATCTCCCAGGTAGAAGCCCGAACGCGTCTTGCGATACCTGATCAAGTATAATTTCGACACGCTTATTTTTGGAATATTACGCCTACTTCACGTATCGGCTTGATACCGAACAAGTACGAGTAACTTTGAGCATTCGGCCAATGACCGTAAGAAGTACTGGAATAAAATTTTCTGACCAAG
The DNA here is from genome assembly GCA_036026315.1 of Trachelus stipa. Lineage (NCBI taxonomy): Eukaryota > Metazoa > Arthropoda > Insecta > Hymenoptera > Cephidae > Trachelus > Trachelus stipa. Next base: position 78,431 of record JAYRCB010000193.1, read on the forward strand.
CGATAACTTTCAAGATCCTAACCGTACACGGTGTCTTCCGCTCGTACCGCGATGCTTCCGTATACCTTTGGCCAATTTCGATTTCTACCGCGATAATCAGCTGCGACGACCCCTACGTGAATCTGATCTCTTCACGGTCCTGAAGCAGGTACCCATCGTCCGTACTATAAATGATTTATTTCATCCGTCAAAAAAAATTATATCCCTCACCCACCCCTAAAATCGAACCAAGCCTACTTGATTCAAAAATATCAGCGGATCCTTCCAAGTGACGTTGGGCACGTACGTAGGCGTCTGTGTGGCCGGTAGAATAGCCTCTGACAGGAAACCGCAAGGAACTCGTTGAACCGTGAACACGCGTGCTGACAGGGAACGTAGATCAGAGCTGATGGCAAACCAACGAAGATGATTTATAGTGAGAGGACGCGTCGCGTTAATTTTCAAAGTTGACACTCGGTTATTTCTGCAAAATTCGAAAGACTGACTTCTTGCAAATTGGCTTTAAAATTCTCCTGGACATACGAACCCACGTTTAACTTTGATAAATATAGTTGATGTACGATTAAAAATTTTCACGTTATCGGATTAGCAAAATAAAAAATTTTTCGCTAGAAAAATTATCTCGCGAACACGTCTTCGAGCTATAAGACCAGGTCTTGAATCCTGTTATCAGCTCATACTCTAAGGTCGAATCAGCACTTTGGTTCAGTGGTTCGTTCGGACGTAGAAAGGCGATCGATTGGAAGTCCAGCGATGACCGCGTGCCGATAGCAGAAACATTAATTTGACGCGTCCGGGTGTCCAGCCACGTGGCCGTGAAGAGAGACAGAGACAGAGCTGAGGCGCATTTACGCGTTACAAGAGAGAAGGAAAGAAACGTAGAGCGACCGAGTGTGAGACTGAGTAGAATATAGAGGAAGAGAGAGAGAGAGAGAGAGAGAGAGAGAGAAATATGAAGAGCACTAGCACGCGTGCCAACTCGGAGAGATTAACGAGCGAAGGAGCGCATTAGTCGGACATTAGGGCGCATTAGCTTGTTCGCGTTTTGCCGAGTTACCCAATCTTAATAATATATCGGGTTTATCGATCTCCATGAGAAACGTGTTGGCGCGATTACGCGCGGTGATTTGACCTTTACTGATTTTCTAGACGCCGGCCGTCACGACGCTCGTACGCGACCCTTAAACCGCAAACCAGATAGAGGCAAGAAATTTCCCGCCAAATTATCGTTCGAATCTACGATCGATTTCCCGCCAAAATTTTACACCTACGTAAAAGCGACAAACTGCACGCACTTGAGGGATCGATAAATATATGAGGATACGCAACGCGCGACAGGGTTAACGACGTCGGCCAATTGTTCGTTTCTTTTATCACCTACACCCCCCCCCGCTCTCTCTGTCACTCTGCAAGCTTCCTATCTCTCTTCACGCCCCTCCCCTCCCCTCCACCCCCCAACTATCGATAAAGCAGCCACGAAGTTCCCCCTCTACTTTTTTTTTAACCACCGCAAAAGTCGAAATTTGTCAAGCACCCGATAACCCACCCTCCCCCTTACCCCTCTCCTCCTCCTCCTCCTAGTTGTCTCCCGAGGTGCAAGCATAAATTTCGAGTCGACTAAGCCGTCCCGACGCCACTTAACGAGGCAAAGAATCGATAGAGCCTCCCCTCCCTCCCACTTTGCCACCCCCCAAAACTCAACCCCTTGGTTCGAGCCATCTCTTTTCACCCCCTAGACTTACCGGGACCCCTATCTCTCTCTCATATCCTCGTCGGACTGTCGCGATAAACGCGTCCTCCAGCCCCCTTCTCAACGGAGCGACAAAATCCTTGCTACGAGTCTCGTCCTTTATTTGTATATCTATATATGCGGATACACAGATGGGAAACCGACTAGAGGCGATCTGGTCCCGGGAGCACGGAACCCACGTAGTCCACGTAGAACACGAAAGGACAACAGCTTCGGGTATACGAGTGAGAGTACTGAAGTCTGACTATACTGTAATACAGGTATACCGTGTATACGGAACGTGCGTTACGCGGATACGAAATTGACCGGAAGTTGAGTATAGGCTGGATACACGAAAGTGTGATGGAATTCGTATATACGTAAAGGAATACAATGCGAATTTAACAGGCAGCTACGACATATGTTGCCGGCAGAGTCAGATTGCGTCATATTTAAAAAGGTATCTTATCGCTTATCGAGAATCTCTCTGAAGTGGACCGACGGTCACGTGAAGGCGATATTCACGATAGCTGGTATATATATGTATACATTATCGGCCTGTGCTCTATGAGTCAGATAATTTTATAATACACAGGGGTGAGTTTGTGTTTCGGTAAGTATAGGTATATACGTATATGTTAGGAACTTGGATACGGATGCTGGAGCAATGGACCCTCCGTGACTACTGGAACGTTTAAAAATCTCATTTTCAATATAGGGGTCACGAAGGATTTTCTTGAAGTGAAAAAAAAAGTGACACCTCTTTCAACCTTTTCCACGTTTACTGTTACGGATAGCGATTACGTAAAATTAAAAAAAAATTTTCCCTGAAAAATTCTATATTTACTCTATATATCGTATCTGTCTTCTACTCACCTCTGTACGCTGCTGTAACCTCTTGTTCAGCTCGTAGAGTCTGTAGTCCGGTTGGCCAAAGTAGGGAGTGTGCCTCCTGGGGACAGGCAACGATCTGTCAGACCAGACCGATAGGTCATGTTAGGGTGTGCTGTGTATAGTGTTTCGTGTGTGTCACGTGTAGCATGCAATATTACAGAATCCATAGTAGTACAGGAATATGGACCGTAAGTGTAAGTCCACTTGGCATATAAAGAAATCTGGCAGAATATGAGAAACGCACGAATATATATATATATATAAACACACAAGCGTTATATATCCCGAGGGCTTTACCGGATCATTAGAAAACTAGAAAGTCGTCTAATCTCCAGTGCAACGTTACGAGGAAGACATGTGAGCTCCGGGTAAGTACGTGATCCGTGCGTTCTCCAGAAGAAAAATTGGCCGGCAAGTAGCAGGGTACAGGATACTATCGTATAAGATCCGATGAAATTATTAAAATTTTTTTTTTAATCAGCGAATATAGGTAATGACATAAGGATATTTCGCAGTGACGTAAAGGAACACATACGCATGCTTGTGAACCGCTTAGAGGGTGGGGGGGTGGGTTGAGATCTCGTAGTAAACAGTCGCGTCAATTAACACGGAATCGGTGTTGCTTAATTCGAGTGCAGTCTAAACCACGTGTATACGTGTGTGGTTGGATATATATATATATATGCACTGTATATACGTAGACGTGGGTATTATCTAGGACAAATGCCGATATGCAACGGCGCGACAAAGATCATTAAGGAGCTCGAAGGAGACAGTGATTAATAGGAGGTGTTACAGGTGCGAGTAATAGAGACCGTAGACGTTCTGGAGTAACGTATCAATCGTTTGCAGTAGTGTTAAATATTTTTTGAGAAATTAAAAATAAATAATGGAAATAGTAGGAACCAAGTGTCATTTTTAAATGCTTATCAAGGATTAAGTGATAAGAAGGTTAATGGGATCCGGAAGATCCTTCAACACTTTCCTCGTTGAAACAGTGGTAAATCAATAGTCTGACTCTATCGTTATACATGTAGATGAGTATCTTGTACCAAGTTGAGAAAAGTCAACAGGAGGATCTGGACCTTTAATTCAAACTATTAGACCAACCCTAAATGCAAAGTCCTAATGCGAGTGAGCAAACTGGAGTGAAACTTCCATGAAGCATAAAGGAACTTGGGTCTATGTAGGAAGTTCGGGGGTAATGACCCCGGTAACGTCGATTATGTCACACGGGTCTCCGAACGAAGTTTCCTCATTATCATCGCCATTATCATATCAATAATCAAAATTTTCGTCGACCGGAACGACCGTCTCGAGTAATCCTACGGCGTTACAAGAAATCTGCTTGAATTTCGACAGATTGATTATGGAAGAGTTTGACTGGTGGTAAGTAGGTTTAATCGAAACGTGGGGAAGGGGGCAGGAGGGGGGGGGATAGGGATCGAGGAGGGTGTTCTCTGAATCGATCGCAAAGTATCCATAGGAAAGGAGGGGTGGTGGGAAAGTACTTATGGATAGGAGATTCTCCTCCCCTCCCTTCAACCCTTCGATACAGACAGGTAGGGAGAGATCAGGGGGGGGGGGGTCCAATGGGAGATCAGAGACCAATCATCCACTTTGGGTATGACACCAAGAGCGTTGCTGGACCACGTGGTGGCACTGATCGTCCTTGGTACGATGTCCGATAAGATTTTGATAAGGTTGGAGCCGAGGGGTGCAATTAGAAATTACAGAGAATCGTATAGAGCTCGCAGTAGGTTAGCAGTTATTAAGTTCGGGCTGATCGGTTTAGTTCGTCGAGGCCAATGGGCCCTTTGGGCGGGAATCAGCTGACCGTCCGGCTGTGAAATTTCCAGTTGAGCGTCGCTGGCTGCAGGAGTCTCAGATTGGGTTAGCAAAAGGGCGCAGTTGGGCTAGAGGGTGCCGGCGATGATGGTGGGTGGGGGTTTGCTGGGACCAGGGTAGGATCAGGAGGATGAGGAGGAGGAGGAGGTGGTTGAGGGTGGCAAGAGGGTGTTATTAGGGGTTGCTCATAGGGTGGCAGCGCGATCAATGCCAGGGAGTCATGCTAGCCCCCTTTCAATCTATATGTATATATATATGTTCACACATACCCACACATATTCAATGTAAAGGGACTCCTTACATGTCGGGGTATTCCGAGGGTGTGCGTTTACCAGTGCGTGTGAATTATCGGACTGCGTGTGAGTATCCCCCTTCTTTGCTTCAACCCCCCACCCCCCGCCTCTCCATCCCTTTGGATTCGTTCAACAACTGTTTCGACCGATTCTGCTTTTTGGATCTTTCGACTCGTCGCCAATTTCATCCCCCGGCCTTGATTTTCAGGGTGCCTGTTTCACGTTGGCTGTCCCTGACGAGGAGGAAGGAGCGATCACGGATAAAAGGGAAAAAAAATAAAAGCAAACCCCCTGTGAAGCAGACCAGAATCGTACGCTAGTATCCATGGCAATACGAGAGAAGAAATAAGGGTAGTAAAATCGTAAGGGTGTCCAATACCGTCTACGGCATATTACTCCTATCCATTGGTCAACTTTTTGCCCGAAGATTCCGTGACTGGGAATTGGGCGTTATGATTTCTCGTATGTACCGGTAGACTTGGGGAGGGGGAAGGGGGGTGGAATTTCGAAATAAAAAACAAAATAAAACTAGGGTAAGTTCTTTCGGCAGTTTTTCTCTGACTTATATTTTTCTCTCTCGCAACGCTCTTTCGGGGGCAAAAGCCAATCGATAAAGTGGTAGGAGAATCGGAAGGGAAGGTCAACTCCACCCCCCTCGTCGCCAAGCTCTGCTTTTGGCTCCGTTTTAAACCTGGGGGCACCCCCGAAAATTCACACTCACCAAGTTTACCGCTTGAAAAGGTCCGCAGCACCTCACAACCCTTACTGTATTTCCTTTCCTCTATACGAGGGACGACCCTTGAACTCTCACCCCGGTCCTCCCTCATCGTCCCATTCTATCACCTCGCACAACAGAACTTTGAAATCACAGCATCGATCAGTGCGTGACACGAGCGCAACCCCTGGACGCGTTTTGGACGACCTAGTCCCATCGGCAAGTTCATCTGGGAAACGTTGGAGTCACAAGTGGCCCGGTTGATCGGGTTTCGCAGTACCACTTCCTGAGAGCCGACGGTCTGGACCTGATGGTGGGATCAAGAAGTCGAGTTCATCGGAAGGGAACCTGAAGCGTGGAGTCTTCAAGAACTCGACAAGGGCTGGGTTTTACAGTGTTGACGGGGGCTTGTCTGGGCTAGGACTTTTGCACAGTAGCAACCTCATGCAAAAGGTGAACACCTCGGAGCAGCCACTGTACCTGGCAGGTCAAGTAGAACTGGCTGGACGGGAGCGCCCTGACTTGCCAGGTTGTGGCCATCGTGGGAACGGGGTCGCCGGGGAGGGAAAAGTGGTCCAGCGAACGTAGCGAGTCTGCGACGAAGAATCGCGCGTATCCATAAACGGCGCTCGATCAGCCAGGCAAACCTGAGAACATGCTGTAGCGTTGAGTGAAGTCATAGGCAGAAAGGGAGATACAGACAGAGATAGATTAAGGCGAAGTGCCTATGAGAGAGAGAGAGAGAGAAAAAAAAAAGATACAAGAGAGAGCCGGAGTTCTTAATTGAGGGAAAAAAGTGAACGGCTCGGGGCCACTGACGAAAGGAGAGTATTAACCTAGGAGGAACTCCTTGGACCTGCTGAAGTAATGAATAGGCGAAAAAAAAGTGAAAGAAATAGAAAGAGAAGGAAGGAAGGCGAAAAAGAGCATTCCAAAGCGTGGGTTATAGGGGGACATAGGGGGACGGACCGGGACGCCCTCCAACCGCGCCGATTAGGGTAATCAATTAGGCTGCGCCCGGTGTCCGAGTAAGGCTGAAGAGACGCGGCAAATATATTTGTGAAACCGATTGAGATACGTTCCAGGGACGTCTATGATTTCTATCTACATATGCGTGTATGTATGATATAGCCGTGGCGATTTAGGCGACCATCTAGATCACAGATACCTTTATGGCGGACGCCACTTTGAGGATCAGACGCGTGTATAGTGCAGATTTGGGTTAAGTTCCCTTGGGCAAGGGGGGTCGGAGGGGTGAACTAGTCCGGAGGAGGGGTGGGCAGAAGTGGTTATCGTGGCTTCAACGTTGAATCCCAGGGAGGGTGGAAACGAGCCAAGGGTGAGTCGAGGGTGGTTTACTGGTTTACGAGGCAAACGCGAACCCCACGATAAGCTCCGTCATCCCTAGGACATCCTGGTCTACCGGGCGACCCTGCCCTGGTGATTTAGACCAGATAGCTATCTGGCTCTGATTGATTTTCCAGCCCGTATGCATTCTCGTCCTTGCCGCAGCGCATCCCTGTACCGCTTTGCGTCCTGGCACCATCATCTCGATGCACAGTCTGGTACTCCGCAAGATGCTGTCCGTCATGGACCCGTTTAATCCACGTATCATCCGTTCGAATATATATATATATATATACTCATCTCACACTCGTTTTCATTCACACGAGTTATAACGCACTTGTATAGTTATTCCACATTTACAGATGAGTACTACAGGTAGTACTACCACCTCCTGGTGCAGCATCCTCCTCGTCTACTACCGGTTAAGTCCCGCTGCCAGGAAAGCGGAGTTTCCAGTTTCGCGTGTCTCCCGGCGCGTGAAGTGTTTACGAGGCAGGAAGGACCGAAGAGGAGGAGGAGGAGGAGGATGAAGAGAGAAAGTAAATTTTTCCAGAGGAAGACGTCTCGACGTGTAAGAGCGTATCTAACTAGAAGCACGCCGTGCACCGTGGACCGCGTGGGAGGCTGCTAATTTATTGCACATTAACGTCACTTGTCTCTGGACCACGTACTGGGGTACTAGACTGTACTTGGTCGCGTCATAACATTACCGCACTGTACCATGCTTTTCTACTCGATATGCATAAATCGAGATTTCACGGGACGTCGCGACGCTCGTTCCGCATGTAAATCGATTAGAGAGGGTCTGCCGTGCGATTTATTTATCTAATCATCATGAAACACTTACGGTACTTTGATAAGGTATTTATCATAGTCGCCGACTGGACAATTAATTTTCCTGTATCAATGATAAGGCACGTGGTCGTGACCTAAATAAAAGATTAGACCGGGTTCAACAGTGTCGGGACTCGAGTCAAGCACAGATGAGTCCCAGCATCCCTCTTATAAGATACACTGTAATTGGGTTCACGCACTGGCGTCAATAAATGCTGCCGAGCAACTGGATTCTGCATTGCGAAGTCCGGCCACGTGTACCCCAGGCCCTTATAAAGACTCAATCAGGCCGATCCTGATTGAGTCATTAATTGCCTTAAACAGGACAAGGTCTTGTCTTAGCTAAATGCAAAGTCGCCGCCGTCGGGACGCTAGTCGTCGGGATGGTAGATCGTGTATAAAAATTTCCAATGTAATTTTTTCCCGTCTACCCAACGACCCAGCAGTGCAGAGTTGAAAGTTCAAAAGAAAAAAAAAATCCCAAAAATTTTTTCAATCCCTCCAAAACGCAAATAACGTACGCACCGTAACCTATAAAAATCACACTAAAATTAAACCGCTCCCTGTGCAGCATCCCCTCATAATTAACACTCAAATTATCCGAGGAGATTTCTCAAATTTTCTTCTCCCATAAACCACCACGGATAATAAACGTTAACAAGACGATCGTTAGTCTTAAGTATTCTTGAACTATCATTCTCAGTGCTTATCCGCGATCCCATGAGTCTCGCTTCGTATATTATTAAAAAAGGGAGCACCACCCTATACATCCCCCTTAAGCATAGAGAACGTAAAGTAAAATACATAGGTAACCATAGCCGGTACAGTCGGTACCAAAAGCATAAGATTGTACGTACAGGGTGTACCGATGGAAATCAATTTCACGAGCTCCTCCACAATTTCATATTCCTGCAGGTAAAAGCAGCACTGTCGACTTGCAGCTGACAACAGGCTGGCAGAACCTGCAGGACCCGCACCCACCCGACCACCCCCTAACGCAACCAGGGAAAATGTCGATTCCATTAACCTTCCCCTCCCCTCTCATCAGTTTCCAGCCCCCTTCCCCAATTTTTACCTCCCCTCGCTCAGTCACATACCCAAGCACCTAACCATGTATACACCCACGTAATCCCCCCAACCCCTCCCCCCCCCCCCCGCGACCAGCCCCGTCCGATGGAAAATTAATGAGGTTCTCACCTCGGCCGTTCGACGTATTCGATGCAACGACAGCCGCGACGGAACGCGAATTCCATACGCCTCGTAAATTTTAAATCTGCCTGTCTCGCGGATCGACGAGTTCATTGTACCCGTTTGACTGTGCAACGAGCTAGTGGTATGACGGAACGTAGAGTTGTATAAAGATTAAAAAAAAAATGAGCGAGGGAGAAAATAAAGCAGAGAAAATGCATTCGCGAAGATTTCCATGAGGGTGGTAGCCAACAGGTGACATTAAAAATTATCTATACACGTATACACGGTGTGCTGTCATATAGTAAACAAACGAAAAATTCTAAGCTCCCGATGGCTCCCACTACTTCCGGTATACTTTTAAGCCTTCTAGTCGTCTTTCTCATCTTCCACAGTCCCCGTGGAAGCGGTAAACGCGAGTAGATTGGCTTTCGACATAACGGGACGTCATCCAGGAACAATGGCTGCATTATGTGAGATGCACGTACCGTAGATTTACGTGTGTGTATATATATATACAAACGCATGTAACAAGTTACGTGTGGCTAAATGCTGAATTACTGCGTGTGGCGGTTTCTTGCGGTGGAGGGGGAGTCGGAGGGAGGAAGGGGGAGGGGGGGATTGCGTAAGGACGAAAAGGCTGTGACACGCACGTGCGAAGACAGAATTAGCCCAACCCTCCGGTAGGCTCTCCCCTCTCCGACATCCCTAAAATATTCAACCCTCCTTAGCACCCTTTCAAAAGTCTCAGGATCTTCGCAGCATCCGAGATCCAGTCACTGGAGCCAAGGACAAAGTCACGTGTAAGCAGAGCATCGACGACGTCAGACAGTTGGGGAAAAATATCAGGCGATTCTCTATGCTCGAAAAAATCAATAAGTCCCCGAGGATTATCGATCGTGACGTAATTTCATCGTTCGATCGATCGAAAGGGACGTTACGACCGTAGCGATTATTGTTCCGAGCTGCCAATTCCGAATTAGGTTCGTTTCACGGAAAATCTATCGAGAACGCGTAAACATGCCATAGGGCACGTGCGCCACGTGGTCGTTTATACGAGGATCGCGCGAATTTGCTTTATACTCGAAATAAACGTTCGTCTCTATTTTTGAGCGCAGATCATAGTCCAATGGTCCATTAGAAGTAGGAGGGGGAAAAGAAATTGATAAAAATATTTTTCATCCGCCGGTCAGCTTCGATTCTCGATTATTTTACTAAAAAAAAAATCAGCCTGAGAAATCACCCGTGATAATTCATCTCATAAGAAAAGCGTCGGGACGTCGCGACGCCTTCCGATATCCGGACAGTTCGTATCGTCAAAGTTATGATTTAGCGTGGAATAATCGTCGGGCTAGCGAGCGGATCTAAAAATAGACGCGAGGCTACGACTCTTGCGCGGTATGCGTCGATACGAATGTACATATAACCTATAGCTAAGTATATATATATATATATATATATATATATATATATTATATACAGTAGATCTAAATATCTCTCTCTGTCACATTGACTTCCCGCCTTCTCGTAGGATAGGACTACGAGTCGTCATAGTATAGATATTATATATATATATATCTAGATATAATACATATATATATCTATATATAAACAGTGAACACTCAGAGGACGAACGGCAATACGACTCTTTGTAAAATAGTGTCTGTCGGGACGTCAGTCACTCGGTTTACGCAATAACATTGCTACGCGAGTGCGCGATAGCAGTGTATATAGTATACATACGCGTACTAGTTTGGTATAGGGAGATTCTATACACCCACAGGATAAACTCGTCCGCGATTGGCTGGTAACGTCGGTAAGGAATCAGAAGTCGGTTGGGTTTGAAAAAGGTATATTCGTCGCATAAAACGGCCAGAGTCGAGCCGTCGATTCTCCGTATTCTCAACACGACGACGAAGTTCCTTCAAGTCGACCACGTAGACCGGCTGCCTACCTAGCGACACTATCCCCCCCACCATCTTACGCAATAGTCAACCTGGGCAAGTTGACGGTAAATTCTTTTTTACGTATCTCTCTTAGCCAACATATAGGTACTAATAGCATATTCCTAAGCCAGAGACTGACAATAGTTTTCACGAAAGCGACTTACGGGTTTAAAAAAAAAAATTTGTACGTTTTTTCGATCTAATTGAAAATTCACGAACTACGTCCCCGCGAGTTTTAAGGCCAATGGGAGGTAGGGTCACGATCGGTTCCGAAGGGTGAATTTTCATGAGAAACACGGGCGATGATTTTTTTGGCAATTTTGTAGTCTTTTTTTTTAGTCTATATATTCAAAGAGCTATGTATAGTCGATTATCGCTACTTGTTCTCGGGAAAGTTCGTACTTTGCTCGTGGGCTGCCAAGAGGGTCCAGCAGCTAGTCGCGTCGGTAATATAAGTTTAAATCGGGAATGGCGGGCCAGGAGGCCGTCATGCGGGAGGCGCGATGGTATTTTTATCCTTCTAAATATAGGTAAACCTCCTATACGGTGCGCCATGCCCGCGAGCTTATATCTCCTCGCACGGGGATGAGCTCGAGCGTAACTTGTTAGCCACTGGTACATTCGAGGTACGAAAGCTCCGGCGACCGCAGCCGCTTCCGCAACGAGTTTAATTTAAATTCGATCGGGAACGTGGCTGCCAGTTTGCGGCCTCGAGGCTACGGCACTGGCGCGCGGGATTCCTGAAGAAAAAAACACTAGAGAGAATTCCCTAGGCATCCCCTTTCGGAGTCTAGGTGCGATGTCGTTCGTCTCTCTCTCTCTCACTCGGGGCAAGGTAGCGATCGTATGTTCTATCTCTCAGTCTTTTCTTCTATGCTGAAAGACGGGAAGCGTCGAAGGGGGTTCCCCGGCCTAGTAGACGACAAAGTCGCGGGGTTAATTGTTCGACAAATGGTCGTGTCACCTCCCGCCCCCCATTGACCCTACGACCCCTGAGTACTTGCTCGATACTCGACTGCGGTGCAGTGTACGCTTGTACGGGACTGTTAGGTTTTGAGGTATCGGACGGATTTGATTGTCATTATCGTTATCAGGTCGATTCGTTTCCAGGTTGTTTTATATGATTATTATCGATTGGATTTTATCGATAGTCAATTTTACTCGAGATTATTAACGTCCTGTATGCGTGTGCCCTATGGCGTATTAATTGAATAGGGATTTTTTATGAGTAATTCTTATGGCTAATTCAATGTTAAGATCTGTGCTGTAATTATGATTGGGTTCGCGCGAGCGAGGTGAAAATCATAAAAATAAAGTAAACGCGGTTTTAGAGTTCCGTGAAATGTAAGTGGTAACTGAGCGTACGTAGTCAGCCAGGAAAAGTCTCGCGGTTCCCTATCGCCAGTGGTTCGCGGGGCAACAATGCCCCATAAAGCGTCTTATCGGAAGCGGCGACGATTAATCAAAGTTGCCTGGTCGACCGAGGCGGCGCGTCGGAACGTGAAACGGACGTCGACCGTCGGCGTCCATTCAGAAATATATATAGAGTCTTGAACAGGAGAAAACTTACTTGCGCAAGACGACCCCGAACTTTTCACAAAACTTTACTGAGATTAAGGAGGTAAGACGAGGACGAACTTTCTCGTGGAACTTGACGCGCTCGATGGAATAAAGAAAAGGAGCGGGAAAATTCAAATAATGCTAAAGCGATACGATAGAGACAATTATGCGGTACTTGATGCTATGAAATTTTATTAATTATTATTAATAAAATTGATGAATAATCGATTCTGATTATCGCAATTATATCGATTAGTTTTCATATGGAGGTCTAAGAATGTTCACCCTTGGTATCCTTATCCTGTTTCCGGGAGTGCAAAGTACATTCGAATACGCACGGCACACGCAGGTCAAGAAGAGACTACGTTACGAACCGGTGTGCGGTGTTGAGAGAGAGAAACAGAAGGAGAGAGAGAGAGAGAGAGAGAACTGCAAGTGGCGTTTCACGGAGTTTGCGGTCGGAAACACGTGGGAACCTACTTGGGAGGATTGGCGTGGGGGAGGGTGCATGTTCTCCCGTGGGAATCCCATGGGCTATGGGCAAACTTGGTTACAAAAGCCGATCGTCTCTCTTCCTTCTTTCGTCCTATATATTCCCATCGAGGAGGCCAGACTTTCATATTCCTAGGATGACTGTAAAAGTATATATATATATATATGTATATATAGATACCTGTTTATACAGATACTGTATATACAATAACCAGTGGTTCTCAAGGATTGACATGATTTCGAAAAACATTACAAAAATGATATAAGAATGAAATAAAAAAATGAAATAAAAAGAGCAGAAACAAATCAAGGATAAATTAAAAGATGATGTCTGAAGTAAACTACAGGCTTATCGGAGAGTACGGAATATTCCACTATGCGTAATTCGTCGTAAGATTTGTAAGAAGGAAGTAAAGTCGGTAGTTGATGACTATAGACAGACCAAACTATAGATCGGAATATACTATAGACTACAGTAGTCACGTAGTGACAATGGGTAGACTATGTCAAAGTATAAGAATGAAATATAGAGAAGTAAAAAAAGAATTGAAAAAAAAATTTTTTAATAGTAAAATCCAAAGTTTGTTACGTAAAGCGACAGTCTAATGACTATCAGCGATTTATGATAAACGATAATTATTCTCGGTGCGAAATGAAAATTTGAAAAAAAAAATAATTTCCACTTTTTGATGCGTCACTTTCCACAGTACAGTCAAGGTAGTAAGTCACGTCACGTACGTTAAAGTTCGTCTTAAAAGTAAAGTACGTCTCGCGCTTTTGTCACGTGACGTCATCGGAACGCGACCGGTCGGAGATAAAAAAAGCGATCTAAATGTCGAGGAAAAAAAATCAACTCAAACATCTCGAAGAAGCATCCATCTACGGAGGCACCTACCGGGTCCTGTAGTCATAGTCGCATCTGGGCGTCGCGACGCCGATATTATTTTTGTCTCGTTTAATAAAAAAAAAAAGAAAATCAGGGAAAGGCGGTCGGGGACGAACGCTATAAAATATGAACTTGCGCCAAAGAGAATCAAAAATGATCTTGCATCGAGATTTCGATGGATCATTGAAATCGATCTAGATCCAAATTCTACCGGATCTCGATCCTGATCTCGAGAATGGCTTGTCTCATCTGAGAGCTGCGTCCCGTTTAGGTATCCTGACAGGATATTAGAATTATTAGCGGGAATTATCTTCACCTCGGGCGGAGTGCAATCTGTCATTTGCTCTTAGACGCTCAGCCGATTCGATTAACGACGCTCAGTAGCCGGGATCGGTGTTTCTATGAATTTTCAATGCTGACTTTCTGGAACTAATTCAATTGACACGAACGACAGGACCCGCCTCGACAGTGACTGAACGTGGTAGCAGTGTGAAAGCTCCTTTAAGATTATACGAGCGACTTGGAGCACCCGATCACGAAGATGCGACGGAGTGAAGAAAGGATCCTTGTATCGGACCTGATGAGAGTCTGTCTTGAGATAAAAAAGATTCAAAAAAAAATTATGAAAAAATAAGACAGTTTGTAGTAAAGAAGGGCATTTCATTTTGAGGCAAACCGGTATAGATCGTAGCTACTAGAACCGAGACGTGTGCTGCTCCCCCCTCGCCACCCACTCCATCCCAAAAAAACAAAAATATTAAATCGACAAATTTTTTAAATCTATATGTACACAAAGGAGGCAATTTTGAGTGTCCTTCGTTTTCAGTATAATAAAAGGCGTCGCTTTGTGAAACGCCCAAGAAGTCTTGCGACAGAATCCGCTTAGCCAGGGCGGTCTCTGGTATCTCTTTAGTAAAAGACAAGACTTCGGAAGCCCCGACCTTGTTCTCAATTTCTGATACACTAAAAAATTGGCTAATCGGCGTGTGCAGAAAAGAAAGTCGATCAAAAAAAAAAATAAAAAAAATTATCAAAAAAAACCGATTCGAGCGATCCACCTAAAAATTGCACCCAACTCGACGAGATAATTTCAAAAAAGATTACCCCGAAACAACCGAAATTGTCCCGGAAAATTATTAAAAAAAAAAGCCCATGTAAATCAGCCTTAAAGTCAGAAGCAACGTAACTTTGACAATTGGACTATGAGATTCAGCCCGTTCTCGAGCGGCTGCGTGTGGCATATGTAAGGTTGCAGCGAGAAGCGCCTCCTCGTAGTTCTCACAGAAGTAAGTGAGTGGGGTCGAGACGTCGAGGGGGAGGGGGAGAGTAGGGGGGAGGTGAAGATAGAAAAAGAGAAAGAGGGGAAGAGAGAAGGAGCAAGCTACCAGATAGTCGAGTTAAGGTTAGGGGGGAGGTGAGGAGTTATATAGAAGCTATAGATATAGGTATAGCCATAGTAGGAGGTGAGAGGAGGAACCGAGAGGAAGATCGGTGAGTCCGAGGGGAACAGAGGAGGCGGCCTTGAGAACACGGACGGACCACGGAGACCTAACCGACAAGTCCCACGAAGCAAGAGAGTCGAAGCCTGAGTGTATAGAGAAGCCAACTTCACCTCCAACGCGAACTGCTTCACTGGCAAATTGTTTCTGATTCTCATTTCTTATTGCGACTTGTACGCTACGTGGGTATATCTATACGTGAAGCTTCTATAGATATATATATATATAAAGCAATTGAGTACAGTAAACAAGGGGAGGTCCCAGAGGTCAAACTTGAGGATGACTTCTCGACTGGACCACCGTACGTATACTGTGGATAAGTATATTCGATACTGACGTGCTTTTCAATACTTTTTTTTTGTCGTTATCGATAAGAGTACCAATGCTTGAATTGATATCGATGAATTTATTGATCCAAGATCAGGTTGAGCGACACTGCCGGAATACATTGTGCCTGCGTGGTTGCAGGTAGGTCGGCCCGAACTGACGGGTACGCCGAGCGGACCAAGTAGCCTATGGACACTTGGCGAGGTCCGCGAGGTCACGTGCCGCATTCAGACAGCCAGGACTAATTTCATTATTTATAGCGCGAATGTTTGATTTGGCGATCGGCTATTATTTCCTGCCACGCTTGCCGTTCTTAATACACTCTTAATACGAATCGGCGAATATTCGATGATTATTAGTTAAACGTCGCTGTATATTTCTCATTGTCAGTTATGAGTGTGGGACTGAGAGTCGGTGTGACTGTACTAATTGAATACGTGAAATTCGACGCACCGGCTGTTTTAATGGGTACGCGTAAAAAATGTTTTATAAATATTATTGCAATACGAGTCATGTGATTTTTACCGATAATTATATCGATAAGAATCACAATAAAAAAAAAATAAAAAAAAGTAGTACGATTGTAATACGTGGAGTTGATATGCACACGATTATTTCGTGGTGCTCTGACCTGGACTCGAACCTGCGACCGTCGGGATACTCCGAGTGGGAAGAACTGTGACACTCTACCGACTGAGCCATCAGACACTTTAAGTTAAGATTTCAAAAATCGAGAACTTCAACGATTCTCGTGTCTGTAGTCAAAAGTCATGGGAAATATTGATTAATCCGGACCCTGTCGATAATTTATGATGAGCGGAGGAATTGATTAGAGTTGATTAGAACGTGATGAAAACTATATAAAAATATTCCTACTGTGTATAGAACCATCCGTTACCAAGGGAAGAATGGACGTGCTGGATGACTAGACTAGATTTTCTAACCCAACAATGTGAAATCGTGGACGATCAGGATTCAAAACATGTGGAGATATAAAATTTAACGAACGTGATACCGATAAGAATATTTATCGTGATAGGTAAGAAGGTAAATAAGCTCAAACTAATCGCGAATCTACCTCCAGGGATCGGTTGGTGTCTAGCGTGGATATCAGGCCGGGATATATTCCCTTATCAAAACCGAGATAACCCAGTAGTTTGTCGGTCGGCGAATTTTCTTATCCGTAGCTTCCGGGAGAGTCAGCCGGGGTCCTAGCGTAATCTACGAACTCTTGACTAAAAAGTAATTCACTATTTCGCAAAACCTCAAGGAGCGCAAGTGGTCTTATGCTAACATAACCAATATAATACGCGGGCTTATCGCTTTGCAATCAGCTGATAACAGCTATAACCTTGCTAATAATCTTCTAGGATGAATAATTCGTAATTTCATCGTTCACGAGTTGAGAAGCACCTGGGGTAACGAAATCTGTTCAAGACGCAATTTTCTAACCAATTTTTTTAAAAATTGAAAAATTTCTAACCAATCAATTGTCACCATGCTATTCTCCACCCCATTCCCACCAACCTCTAAAAATATTCCCAAGATGATAACTCTGTTACCATTGCCAACCACACCCCAGCCCACACTAGGCAAGAATCACACCGAAAAATCATTCGAATGATACACCAAAAAAAAAAAAAAAACGATCGTACCAGATCGATCAATTACGTAACGCGAAACGTGAAAATTTTCATACCTAAGAATTTTTATCGGTAAAACCGCCAGGCAATGACACCATCTTTGTCAATATTTTTTTTTCTCTGTAAATAAGTACCAACGCACGCGTAAAAAGTCACCATATCATTGCTTCAAGTACCCATAAAGAGAAGTCCATAAAAAATAAGAATCCATTGGAAGTTAAGAAAATTGTAAAAAAAAAAGAGTACTCTCAGGCAAAAACAATAATAACACCCTGAGAAATTTTTATGGATGAATTTCTATGACTCGATTAATTTCTTTTGCCCCTTCTTTTTTTCAAACGATAAAAAAGCCCGCTCCGCTCGAGTCAATCGCAGTTACACGCATGCACCGCGTCCCTGAGCGTTTCTGCGATCAGTACCGGGACACGAACGGCCAACAAGAACCGAGCTTAGGGTCGGTACTCATGAAGCGGGCAGAAGAAGTCTGGTATGCACTACTAGTACGGGTGGTGCGCGATGCGGTACGGGGCTTTACATATATTCCTTGGGAATATGGAGGTGCGCGTGCACGAACGGCACTGTTCGCCTTGAACCTGCCAACATGTACCTTTGCCTACGTAGTTACCTTGGTACCTTGTGAAGTTTTGCGTGAAAACAAGCCCAAAGCGATGCGACCTGATACGCTCCTGGATAGGCGATTATGCATACGGACGAGGACTTAAGGTTCTCGTGACGTCACATGGGTACACGGGTGGTGGAGGTTAGAAAATAAAAAACATATACATGCATATCGATATCCTGAAAAAATTAGTTCCCGACATTACCGACCGATCTAAAACCAAGGGCATAGAAGACGAAAGACATAGACACGAAACTCTTCATCATCCGATTTGAACGTTTCGTCGGGTCTGCGAAATGGGTTCGTGCGCAATGACGACGTCGCGCGTCGTCAGGCGACTGCCGGTAATTTCGCGTTATGCAAGAGTGGTTGCGGGATGCGATTGGGGACGCGTAGATATCCAGGTTCAGTTAGGTAGTTCTCGACGAGTTCGAGTGGAGGTGTTTTGTTGGCTGTTGCGCGGCCGATCAAGGCCCCGCCTTATCCTCGCGAGAGGGCCGCGATAAGATAAGACAACTTTACCAAGAGTACTACTATATGCTGGGGTACCTAATGCCGAACGCGCAATGGTGCTGATACGAATAAGTTTCTTGTATATTGATATCAGCGCCCGAGGAATATTGATATCGTTATTGCTAGTCGACACTTCCGATTCGTGCGACGCGTGTTATACGTATGTACACGTGTGTGTGTAATTTCTCTTTTGGCTTTACATTCTGATGAATTACAATTTCTCTCTCTTTTTCTTTTCGCTTTCTTTTATTCACGTGGATTAGGACTCGCATGAGACTTTTCAATGACGCGTGGAGATTTATTAGCGTTCGGGAGTTATTTGACGTTTATGTAAAGAAAAAAAAATATATATATATACGACTCCGCTGAAAAGCATATACGGGTTTGATAATTATGCAAGAAATCATTCAACTTACTGTAATGACAGGAAGTTAATGGGAAATAGCAGTGAATTAAGATATAATCACGTCGATAAATTAATAATCGTATATCGATTGAGTCACGTGGGTATTGATCATCGGAATTCTGTGGCCACTTTGGTGTGCATTGGTGAGGTCAATGATTTTTTACAGGTTCATGATGAATAATTTGACGTGAATTCAAATTTGCGGTAATATGGAAAAATTTTATTTTTACAACACCCTCTCTCCCTGCCCTGCCGCGACAAAAAATTATTTTAGAAAAAAATAATAAAAAGGACTCAAAAAATGGATGAACAATCGGGAAGCAGGTAAACGATTCTGTTCCGGTTGTCATCCACCTGGGTTCACTATCCTCCCCTGTCCTCTCGAGGATCCTGTGTAGATATATATACATGTACAAGGAGGAAGTCGTTGTGTACTCAAGGATGAGCACCTGCACCTGCGTCAGGGTGACTCCCACCTGCAGGCCACCTGAACTACGACTACTACTGGCGTGCGGAACCTAAAGGCGCACCTGACAGGGAGCGACCTCTCGCAATTAGCTGTTCCAGTGATGAGGACTAATCAGCAGCCTATAGGCGTAGCTATGCATAAGTAATGTTATCCCTGTGTGAAGCGAAACAAATTTCAATCGTGAAGATTCCAAAGGAACTTTCAAAGAGTCCGGTGACCTAGCACGGTGACCAGGAAGTTCGGCAAATGGATGAACTCTGAACTTTGCAAAGACGGGAAGTTGCGAATTGGTCCATCCTTGTGCCTTAACAATGGGTTTAAGTTTGAGCGTAAGTGAACGCTCGGGAGTTTGCGCATGCGCACGTGCTATTCCTAGCGGATATAAGACGGCGCGATAACGGATTCCTGGTGTATACTGTTATTGCGTCCGGGAGGATGTGAAAGGAGGTGGGAAGTGGGCAGAATGATCGGCTCGGAGAGTTGGAGCAGTTTGAAAAATAAAGACGAAGAAAAGTTTTCAACGGTGATTGAAGTACCACGAGATTTAAGATTCGGCGTAGGAAACTGAGTGACGTCGCTATGGGAGGTCTGATGAGAGCGCGAGGAGTGGGGATAGGGCCCAAAAGTATAGATTGGATGACGTGAGGTACTTTGGGTCCGGTTATCGGTATTTCGAAAAGTGCTTGAATCTCTCGACGAGATTGAGTCCTTTGGAAAGTAGGCGAGGAGTGATTTCTCTAAAGTGCCAAAGGGGGCCTGAACAGGGCCCTTTGACCGTTCTGTGGTAAAGGGAGGGGGAATGGGCGTTCGCTCGCGTGACTGCGACTGATGGGGTACCATCGGTAAAGGCTTATTCACATAAAAACATTTACGATCCTACACTCAGCCTAGGTAGGTGCATATACCATCTCAAGGGAAGAGTTTGATTTTTTTTATCAGCCGCTCGGGTGAAATCGAGCTCATAGTGGATATAAAAAGTTCGTATTGAGGGTTTGCCGTAATAACGCGCAGTATCTTCTATGGGGGATAAAATTGTCGAGGGAGTAGAGTAAAATCCATCGTAGAGGGTGTTTACCTGTAGTAGGGTGATCCAAATGGCGAACAGTAGAAGGGATCGTTGTGCATGTGAGGTTGTCCTGGGACACCGGGTCCTTGAGGATGTGGATGAGGACCCATCGGGCCTGGTCCAGGTCCGCACATACCTGGTCCACCTTGTGGTTGCATACCACCGGGTCCCATCATACCTCCAGGACCCATGTGGGGTCCAGGATGATGCGGCGAGCTAACCATGTGGGGCCCCGGGTGATGCGGATGAGGCGATGGGCCACCACCTCCCATGTGAGGATGTGGATGAGGCGAGCCGCTCATGAGCCCGTGAGGTGGCAGCGGATGGGGACTTGGTGATGCTCCATTCAGGTGAGGCCCAGTTACCCCATGGGGCGTCGGTGGGCCACCGTGCGTGTGCGTCGGCGTAGTGGCCGGCTGGGGCGGCGGTAGCGAGGGCCCAGTGGGCCCACTCCCGAGAGGCGGCAAGGGCCCGTTCGCCATGTTGTTAAGTTGAGTGAGGGAGGCAGCCGCCGAGGCCATCGCCTGTAAGGGAGTGGGGGCGCTGCCCGTGGTTGAGCTCGTGCCGAGGCTCAGAGGCGGCAATGGGGGCGAGGTTGGGCCCCCGAGGCAACGGCCCGAGGACCCAGGGGCGGCGCTGTTGGGCCCACCAGAGCTCACGGATACACCGGAGTGGAGTATTCCACTTGGGGGGCGCTGTGCCACCCTTACCGGCATCACTCCCCCCTCCACGACGCTTCCTGTCTCTTCGAACCGCCGACTGTCTTTGAAACTCTTAACTTCCTTGAACCACCTTCGACCTCGATGGCCTCCAGGCTCTCCAGAGACACTTCAACCTCCTCCACTTCCTCGCTCTCTTTTTCTTCCACTTCTCTTCCGCCCTCTCACTCTTCGTATTCCCCCCCCCTTCGCGCCACTAATTCTTACACCTCACAACCGCCCCACCCCTCTTCTTAGCCTCTCCAATACGCCCAATAGCTTCCAGGTATCTATCCTCCGGATACGACGTAGCTTCCGGTCTCTCCCTGTTAACCCACGCGGAAGACCCTTCCACCTTCCTTCCTGTTCTTCCACGAGAACCACTGCCGCCTCCTCCTTGGGCACCTTCCGCTCAGCGAAACCGCATTCGCGGCTCGGCTTCCTCGCTGGACGTTGCTCTGACGTAGAGGCTCCTCGCTTGGAGTTAAGCTACCTTTTATTCCCGTCCACTGTCGAAGAGCTTAAAGAAACACTTTACGAAGACACTCGGCGTGTCACTTCACTGCACCTTGCGCAATTCAAACCGCACAAATGCGCTTACCAAAACCAGACGATATACACTGACGAGTATAACAGCTATCGAAACGATAAATAAACATGTATCTTCGGACGTGCGTTACGGTTCCAAAAGTCGAATTTCAAGATTCCGTAAGGGACAACCGAAAATTAAAATTCAACCAAAAATCACCGATAGATTGTATCCCGATGAAGAATCTCGTGAATTTCCTTAACAGCAACTTGATTTCACTGTATCGCACGGGTGGGGTTAGATATTCCCAGTACACAGGGTACACACTGCACTTCGCGACGCTTCCTCACGGTACATACATCCCCCAGTACTCCACGTCGTGGTTCACTGCACTCTTGAAAACACCCCTTCACGAGCGTAGCATCCAAAAGTACTCCAGGGTTAACCTTCGCCACTGTCACCCTGATCCCGAGGCGTTGGTACGATAATAACGTGCCCTTGACGTACCCCGAGATATCAGGTACACTAGGAGGTCACCGCGCGAGAAGCTTGATTTTTCAGTGTAGCCAAAGAGGTTAGATTAGTTTTGGAACACAGCCTATATTACACTCTAGCAGGGCCTTGTCAACCGGACCCGAACCAGCCACCTTATCCGTACACGATGATAATACAGGTAACCCCCTTTCCCTTAAACCCCTGTTACACGTACGCACATCGGCGACCGCACTGATAAGCCCTGGGGTATGTCGCGCGCACCATTTAAACAACACCGTTTCGTGTCTCACTAATCGAAAAACAGATCAATTATTTTTTTTCATTACTTGACGCGCAAACCGGGGGCACATCCTCGGATACGTACGGCACTGTCGAACCACGAGACGCGGCGGCGGTTTTTTCCTCATCCAGTTCATTCGTCAGCGCGACTCGCACGAGTAAAGGTAGCTTCGTATACCGAGGATCGTGGCTACCTTTGAAAATGTTTAACCGGCTTGTCGCGACCTTGAACAGTCAAGCGCGTACAAGACGGAAGGCGCCCTGAGATTTCCAGGTAATTCCCGGGATGACAGAAAGTTTCGTCAGAGTCGAGCCGAAGACGCGGGAAAATGGGGATAACATCGGCTGCAGGAAGTGTTTAGTGGGGAGGATTGAAATGTATATATATATATATATATTTACACACACAAGGGAGAAAGAGAGACAGATGGAAAAGACAAAGAGAAAGGAGAAGTGTACCTAACTCCCGTGGTATGTATATCGTGTTATTATTGCACTGAGCTTTAACCGTATAAAGACAACGTAGACGTTTTACTCGCGTTTGAGGTTGCTCACAGTACGCCGGCAAAGGAGACTCGGCACGTGGCTGTCACGTCGGCGTCGCGACGTGCCTCGTCGCGATCCTGTCGTCTCCCGCCCATCGTTTATAACCGATACGCACCGTGTGTTTCTTTAGCCGAGAGCATTATAAATCTCAGATATCAATCGCCGCTCGGTATTCTCCCTGCTGACGTTGGGACGCCTGGCGTCTCGCGGTACCACCGACAATCGCGCATCTTTCAATGCTCATTGCACCGTTACCAGATGTATACATATAACGCGTATATATGCTCTCACTCCCGTAAATTCAAACCACTCATATATATATATATATATATATGTATATAAATATATATTTATACACAAGTTAAACACTGTACCAAGGATCTTTTGTTTCACGCGACAAATACATATACGTACCGTGTCTCTTCCGCCCGATTAATGACACACATGATAAATTCCACTTTTGCCACAAGGTTTTATCGCTATCAATCGCGAGTGCGATTCGCGGGCGGGAATGTACGACTGACCCGTGACGAAATCGTTTCAGCGACTACACTCTTCGAAAGCGGTCGCATTACTGCGGAGCGGCGGGCGTGGCGGCGCTGCTGTCGTCTCGAGGACGCCGGTCGTCTCCCAGGATGGTGGGAGAAGTATAAAAGGGTACGGGGTACAACGGAGCGGCCGGGTGAGGAGGGGATTGGAGAATCGACGAGGGGAATGGCAGGGGGGACGAAGAGGGGGGAGAAGAGTCGTAGCTATAGAGGCAAGCAGGCTGAGAATCAGTGGCCGAGGGAACGAGGGATCCTGAGAGACGAAGGGGGCAAGGGGGGAGAGCGGAGGGGGAGGAGGGGGGGAAGTGGAGACGGTGCCGGTGGTGGGGAGGGCGAGCGAGAGAGGTTAGGCTGGATTCAAGAGTGAGGAGGCGAGGGGGGCAAGAGGAGGGGGTGAC
Source organism: Trachelus stipa (assembly GCA_036026315.1). Classification (NCBI taxonomy): domain Eukaryota; kingdom Metazoa; phylum Arthropoda; class Insecta; order Hymenoptera; family Cephidae; genus Trachelus; species Trachelus stipa. The sequence continues at coordinate 102,198 of JAYRCB010000193.1, forward strand.
TGTACCCGGTGTAAGGGTGGGGGCTCTCACACACGACGCCTTGACGCTACGGGGTGGGGGGCCACGTGAGCACACGACGCCCGGCGTCCACGCACTTCTGCTGCTGCTCGCCGGTACTAACCCCCTTCGACTTGGTTCGTAAGGGTGAAACGCTAACCTATTTCGGGCTGATGTCCTCCAGGTTTTCCTTCCCATCCCTGTACGTTATTTCTCTTTCGTATCACGGAAATTCACATACTCGAGTTGTACTCATATATGCTTCATATGTATGTGTGTGGGATTGGAATGCATGTGGAATATGGTATATAGAGTTTGGTATCTTTATGTTTGCCGCTGAAGTCTCTCCTTTCTCTCTCTTTCTCGTTCGACCTCAGTATTACGATTTTTCTGGTCGATCGATTCTTTCGAGTCCTTTTCGCGACTGCTGCCGCCTTACCGGAACCAGTGCTGGAGTCAAATTAGTGTCGAGGGAGAAAATTATTTCGAGTATACCCAGTGCCTTGGTCTTCATGGAAAAGCATTAAGATCGGATCAATTTATTAAGGAGGATAAAAATAATTAAATCAATCACGATCATTCTCGGTGATCGATATCGATTGATTTATTGGCAATCTTCAAGTCCATGGACGTTATCGAAACACGTAATTTCCCAATGCATTATATATATCGGGTAGTTCGGAATATTTGATTACCGTAGTACCTGGCGTACATTGGTATTGTACTTATTGGTAGGAGATACTTTAGTGAAACTAGTAGCGAATGGAAAAGCTTCGAAACGTGGTATTTAGGATATGAGAAAAATCAGTCCCACGAGATTCACCTGAGCAACGGCAATAGTAACAACATCGACAACAGTAGGCTTGTACGACTGGCGGTACTGCCGAGAGAGATCTTTCTTAACGAAAAAAAAAAAAAAAACTTCCTCTCCATAGAGTTCGAAAACTATTCCTGTCCCAACGTCTGTTCGGCTTGGCAACTATTTTAGTTTCTTTTCTACGAGCGCGCAAGTAGTACGGCGAAAGTTTCATGCGTTATATAGCGTGTGGTAGCCGCTAAGAAACTCGTGCGTTGGTGCGTTCCTTTTGATATGAACGTCGCTCCAGTCTCTCTCGCCTTGTTAATACGGGAACTCGAAGCGTGAGATGAAAATATCAAAGATCAGTTTTTTTATACAAAAAAAATAATAATTATTTATCTTGAAAAATAAATAAAAATATTTTTCAAAACAATCCAGAAACGGTCTAACAACCGTACCGTGCATATGATTGTAAATCGAATACAGACTATAATGGTTATTATTTTGAAAAAAGAAAAAAATTCCCAAATTACTGATTACTGATTCTGTAACTCAATTTCAGAACTGCCCTTTTCACGCTGACCAGTGATTGGCTGATTTTAAGTAACGGGCGATCGCGCGCAACGCAGTCGACTGTCAATATTGAATCTTCGTGTGAGCGATATTTTTTAGGGTTATTAACGTCAATTCACAGTGTCCATTCATGCCGCGGGGTCCGTACCTAACAGCGTTCAAGAGGGTTGCGCGCGTCGAAGGTCAAGGAGTCGCACTTGTCAAAGTTCACCAAGTACTCAGTTACGTGCAATCAATCGAGTGGACCCGATTGATCGATCAAGGTACTGTTTACGAATCGATCGTCATATAATTTTTGCAATAAAAAATTTTTTCTCACCAAGACACAAGTGCCTTGTTTTTACAATGTAAAACGGGGGATTTCCCAGAATCATTTTTACAGAACCGGGTGAAGCCCCGTGACTCGTAAAAGCGACATGGACCAACTCCCGAAACGGTACAATGGTAATAACGAGGGTTCTAACCGCGACCTAAGACTAGGCGTAGGGTAGGAACTCAGGTACCCAAGGTACTTGCTACGGAAAGAACTCCGGGCAGGTAGACATAGAGACCAGGAGTATATTACAGTTCAGAATCAGAGAGTTGGTAGTCCGTAGGTTGATCCCGGAACATCAGGAAATTCCAAAAGGAAGAATGTGTATTGCCATTGTCGAAAAATGTTATTCAGTGACGTAGCAGGGTGGTGGCTGGGAGGTCGGAAGGGGTAGGTAGGCGGTTCCGTTCATCAGGGTGAATCACCTCAAGAGCCCTGTCATAACGTTACGGTACTAAGTAGGGTATAAGGGTTGTAGTGAAATAAGGGTGCGAATAGTGGTAGAAAAAAATATTAGAAAATAAATGGACAATATATACATATATATTCAAGTGGTCCTACTTAGGGACTGAACGGGGCCCGGGCATAATTTTATAAGTTCGAAGTAAATACGTGGAGGTGGGGGGTCGACGCCCCCCGGTTGACAGGAATAAAAATTTTCTTTCGCGACGTACAACGTGGTGCGTCCTGCTACTCCCTCTGCGCGTCACGTACGACCTTCTGGCTTTGGGGCGACGGATTTGCCGCGGCCGGTTCGGCCCGAGTAGACTACCAAGAATTCCCTGGGACCATTAATCTGGCCTCTGCGACACCCGGGGGCCCCGCGCCACCACCCCGGCCCTGCCCGACGAGGAACCGGCCCTGCCCTCCCCCGCCGTAGCTATAGCACCAACAGCTACGGACGATGCTGTGCACCCTGGCACTGTGCTCCTTCCAGCAACCCTCGTCCCTCCCCCCCCCCCGGCCCGTGACGCTTTCAGGTATATTCCCAACTCAACCTGATTCAAAGAAGCCAACGGCATTGTCCGAAGACGGTAATAGACCCACCTCGAGTGGGCTGCCGGCATTGCCTAGTTATGCCCTGTGGAGGAATAACAGGGGGGCGCGGGTGCACTCGACTTCTGGGCACGGGACACACGTCACCCTTAAAAATCACCCTAATCTCACCCTGTCGAAGACTGCTACAGGGGATCTGCGAGATCCTTGAACCCGGTTCAGGGGGTCAGTGCGATGGTTACCAGGGGTTAGGAAGGGGGTCCATGGCCTCAGCCCTTATCCACCTTCCGAATAAAACTGTACAAGCTCAGTGAAATCAATAGTACGGTCTACCGTACAAGTACAAGGTACAAGTACCAGTGAACCTGAGTGTGAGCCTAGTCTTCATCAGGGTGGCCCCCTAGCGCAGTTATCCAGAATCGCTTAGGTCCGGTACACCTAAAAGACGAGGCGCTGGGTCCAATTTCGAATCGCCGTGATGATTTACCGAGGACGTCGGAGGTTGATAGCGCCGGTACAGGGCAGAGGCAATTAGAGTCCAAATATACGTAGCCAGGTACATACAGAGGATGAAAGTCACAGTCGAGCGGGTTGCAACGAGCGTGTGTGTGATTTCGGTCACGCCGTGCGCCTGTACGTTGACCTCCCGAGAGAGCATTTACTCACCGTTCGTACCTACGTTTCTTCGTCTTCTTCTTCCTCTTCTTCACCGCCGCCACCTCTCTCCACCCCCCCCACCACCGACAACAGCTCCGACCTAACCTCCACTTGGCTCTCTTCGGTTCGGACTTGCTCCCTACTTTCAGTACGGCCACGGCGAGTGTCTCTGTCTCTCGAGTGTGCACGCACCTTTACCTGAGTTCGAAGGGAAGCACAAGGTGAATAAGAGCGAGAGAGAAGGAGAGGAACGAGTCCCGAGCGACTCCTAGAATACTCAGGAGTGACTGAGCCAGTACGAACGAGAGAGAGAGAGAGAGAGAGAGAGAGAGAGAAAGAGAGAAAATACCAGAGACAGGCTTCTCTCCTCTCGGTCACGTTGAGGAGGCTGAGAGAACTCACTCTGCAACCTGCATCTCGACTACGCATGTATCCATACAAACCTACCACCCCCTCACCTCCCCCGCCGTCCGCCTCCTCAAGAATAGTACCCACCAACCAGAATTCTCCCCCCCCGAACCCATAGAGCGGATGACAATGCGATCCCGGGAAGGTGTACCGCGAAGTGGAGGACGAGTCGGAAGCTGTGGAGGAGACGGTCCACGGGATCCGAGATCGATTTGTTCAATGCTAAAGAGACGGATAAGAGGAGTAGGAAAGAGACCGAAGAGTAAAAAAAGAGAAGGTCGATAACACAAGAGAGTACTCGTTCAGCCCGAATCACACGGCACGACGAGAAATAAGCAGGACTTTTTAAGTAGACTGTAGTGTCGAACTGATAACCAATCTTGTAGCAGGACCTAGTGACGACATCACCACGTGTCCTTTAAGAGCTCCCGAATATCTTCTGGACATTATTGGTCTACTCAATTTCTCACTCCGCGTCGTTCGTCCCCTCCCCTCCCCTGCCGTCCCATCTCTCAGCGTGGTTACTCCTGGTGGTCCTTTGGCTCCTCTCGCAATTAGTCCGTCCACGCTGACGTGTCCTCCGTCCTCGCGGTGCACCGCCGTTGAACAAACAACTACGCGCGCACCCCGTGCACCTCCTCGGGGGGCCCCTGATATCCTCAGTGGCCAACCGACCTCGGACCTCCTTCACTTACTACCTAACCTAACCAACGGCCACTTCTCTCTCAAACGCCACGCGCTCCTGGTACCCAGGTACCTAGTAGAGCTGCTAGAGAATTCGAGGTTATGTTTCAGAGACACGATCATTGAGAACAAGTCAAGACCGTCCTGGATGAAAGTTCGATCAGACCAAAGGACCGGACCCCAGATCTACATGCTGAAGTCATCGGTTGTGGACCACGTAGAAAATAGAAGCAATACCGATTAAACGATTAGAAAATTATTAATAAAAAAAAATTTTTGACGACAAAAAAATTGATTGAACATATTCGTTGTCACCTAGGGAAACTGGGACGCGATTCCTGTTCCTGTTCGACCCAGGTACCGATGCAAGATCAGTCCACGCCGGTGCGGTAGCCAACGTCAGAGTCGAGCCGCTCGTGGCGTGCGGTCCGATTAATGACTTTAATGAGATAATCAATCAATCGTGCATTAACGAACACCGACAAAGCGTGTCTGGAATCGATTGAACCGTACGGGAGCGTGTAAGAGCGTCGGGGCTTCGGGCGGATGGCGAACACGTCGTGTTAGCCAGGTTGGGGTGCCGCCGCGTGTCCCCGAGATCGGGAACTTATCCACGAATTAACTTAACACCTCGTAATCTTTACAAGCCGTCTAATTATATACGCGCCTATCAACTTCTGAAACGGCGTTAACTCGCTGTTAATTTCTTAACGAGATAGTGCACCGTCCTCGAGATGCTGATAGGAGGGAGAAAGACAGAAGGTCTACCGTCTATTGTTAAAGGGAGTCAGAGCTGACGGTACCGAAGGAGAGCAAGAGAGAGCGCAACAGCGATACCAGCAACCACTATACATATAGGCAGAAAGTGGTAGTTGCGCTCTGTACTGCGGTTGCATCAGAGTCCTAATAGCTCGGCGCGGTCGGGTCGAGCAGGAGCGTAAAAAAAATGTGCTAATTAATTGGCGGGTCATTAAAACCCTATCACGCTTATCAAGATACCGGTATCACGGGGTACTGAAACATTACCCATGGATACTTTAAACTCTGACCTCGGGCGTAATTAAGTACAGGAAAAATTTTTGAAAAAATATACATATATGTATACGAAAATACGTGTATACAGACTGCAGACGTGCCTCGAGGAATTTCGAAACGCGTGCGAAATCGATTGACGATAAAAGAGTACCACGTGGTGTTGAAAGCCGATTTGAGAGCAGACGGTGCGAGCGGTCAGGAAAAATGACGACACGTAAAGGACGGTAGGGGAAAGAACGGGAACTGAGTGGTCCAGCGAAAAGTGTAAATGAATTTTTTTTTTTCCGTTATCCGATCGATGATCCTCGAAAAGAAGTCCTTTACGAGGATCCCTGTCCAAGGTTACGTCATCCGTGAGTTATAGCATAAAGACGTATGGAGATAAGAGCAGAATTGTGATAACGGTAGTGGTAGGTGACGCAACGTATAGATCCATATGATTTTCGTATGTAAATCATTGAAAGATAAACATTGGTAAAAAATCGATATATCATAATCCGGCTGAATGACGCGTGAGGAAGTTGGCCAGGAGTTCCCATATGGAGGTTGAATATGGTAGGAACGTAGCGAGGCAGTACGGAGCAGGATGGTTGGCACGAGGCCTAAGAAGAATTTCACGGCACTTGGTGGACAGATTTATTAGTATCCACCGATCGGACAGCATAACCGGCTACATGGGAACGGACCAGGTCGCTTCTTGGCCCGATAAGTGGCGTCACGTATTTACATTAACCAGACCCGGTATTATTGGTGAACCAGGGTAAAGACACCTGTTCGATATCGCGAATACGAGACACGCACACGGATACAAATTGAGCAACGAGGCGGCAGAGTGAATGGCATATGTGTTGTTTCGTTGAAAAATGCTAGAGGGGATGATAAAGGGTTAAGAGGGAAGGGGGTGGGGGGAGGGTCCGTAAAATTAGCAGGAACGAAGGTGAAGCAGACTGTAGGAGGCGGCAAAAGGGCTGACGCGTCTGAATTTATATGCCGGGCGGGCACTTCTTCCAGCGTCAAAGGGCGCCGAAGGGTTTGACCGAGGACGAGGGACTAGGGGATGGATACAGGTAGTGGGGTACTCTACGTATGAAACTGCACGGGAGTAAGGGAACAGGGTGGGCTTTCATTACGCGCGAACGACCAAGCACTTAGTGCCGAGGCGAACGACTACAAATCACTGGCGGCGCACTGGCGAAGCTTCGGGAAAGAGTCGCGCGGCGGCGCTGGTGCAGCTATACGGGGAAGCCCCGGCTAGCGCGCTCGGTCTGTGGCTGCTGCAACGGCGACGTGCAGTGGCTTTCGGGAGAGAGGGAGGGACAGGACGAGGAAGGACAGGAGGAAGTTTGAGCGGACGAAGCCAAAGAGATTCGAATAAATTCTTTCTTCCACGGCAGGAGGAATATGGAGTCGGATTATGTTTTTGGATATTTAAAAAGAAATTATTATATTCGTAAGATCGATACGCCGCTTGTATCTGGGCCGGACTATTAGCAGCTACGCTAAGAGGGGTGGTTCTGTTGCGGTCACGATATTCCACGGTCCCGCGCGACACGCATCTACGTAAGGGGTTAGCCACGTTCCCACCCCTATATCGATCTACTTCCTGCAACGATATATCTATACGTGGTATGTATCTCACGTGTATCAACTACCGCCGTCGTTAACAGCCCTTAATAACACAAGTAACTATACTCCGTGACATTAGCTCTGTCTCTGTAATCTGTGCCTGGTCCTTAGCAGCGTGTACGGCGCGTACTATATTTTGGTGATCTGAGGCTCGCGAAAAGTCAGAGATTGATTGCAGGGTAGGGTTTATATTTTTTTACCGTATCGAGTCCAGCCCTTGTCGAGGGGGGGGGGGGGGGGGGAAGCTCGAATGGGTCGGAGGGGGGATTTTCAAAAAACGGAAATTGCACAACAGGTAAACGGAACAAGGTTAACCAAGCACAAGGGGGGAAGGACAAGGACAAGTGCCGATTCGAGGGTGTACTAGGGGGGGTTGGTCGACGGGACCCACCCTGAAGATTAAGTAAATTAAAAATAACGCGGTGACGGTGCTCGCGTTTAAGATCTCGTAAAACCGTAATTGCCGTTCAAATTAATGTCGCTTGCGAAATAAATTAGGCAAGCTCGTTTTACCTCGCGATCATATCTCCCTCGTTTTACCTCTATTAGAGGAAACTTCCCTCCCTCTTCCCCCTCAGCACGTCGGACGTCAACTTTACGTGGATCAACAGTGTCGTCATAGGTGGAGGCGGACGGTCATCGTCAGCCAATCGAGAGAGAGGACTGGTCTTGACGAATTAATTATTTCAATGCAGCTCTCTATGCAAAGTTTTGCCATTTTTACCGATGGACCATTTTCAAAATGATTTTTCAAAAATTAATATAAAATAAAATTTTTCCGACAGATGCAATTGAGTTTATAACGAAGTTCAAGGACTGATACGCGTCGATGCGTGGTAATATGATTTTTGAGATGTCAAGATGACATTCATAGTTGACAGATCGCAAGATGCAGACTCTCGACTTGGATTTTTTTGGTCCAGATATACGTAAATACGGCAGCACTGTAGAGAGAGTGGAAAGATATCGGTATCACGCGTTGATATATGTTTCTCCCGTTTTTGGATCATTTATTTTTTTTATTTTCCCCGTCGTACTATATACTGATATTCTGTATGTACTGTATATACTGATATTTCATAATGCCGTACGACTGTGGTAGACGCATGAGAATATATATATATATATATATTCATACCTACACCTGAGCATATGTGCAAAGTATGAGTTCACGTGACCACTCGTACCTCCTCATAAAATACTGCGCGCTCAATGTCCCCTTATCAGCGTTACGTAAGATTCGAATTATCGAGCGAGTGAAATTCAAAAATTTGCTAACTAGATCCTTGTCCGCGTACAGCAGATAAGACGTACGTACGATCGACGCGGTTATCTCGAATCAAAAAAAAAAGTAATAATAAAATGAGCAAAAATAAAAAAAAAAGATCTAATAAAACATACACAGACCTTTGGAGACTTGGGGACAACATATCTTACGCGTGCATATATTATCACTACGTATATGAAAATTACATAATCGATACACAATATCCTATACATACGCATAGCCATATGTTATATACACGCACGCACGTCGCATTTAAGCGATAAACAGAATCAATTAAGCACACCGTACTAATAGCCTACCAGTACAGTCATACCGAACAATATGCGCGACGCATCCATATGTAACATATATTTAACAAAATATGATGTAAAGACTCGGCAAGTATCGCACACGCGAATGCCGATACACCGTATTTATTTTCGAGCCGTATAACTTTCCAATGATAATAAAAATTAGTCCTGTAATCTTGAGAAAATCGAATAACGACAAAGACACGTGCCCGATGTACGCAATAGGTACGCGTGACGTAACAACACCTGACATATGCACGTCACATACTCGGAATCCGTGTCCGCGATTTACATACGCGAAAGCAAATTTTCCAAGCCGCGGATAAGCATTGGTCTTTTCACGGCTAAATCGCGAAGGGACAAAGTGCACAGTGACGACGGATGTTCCATGTGACGCAGGGAGTGCGTGGGCGTGATATTAGCTCGCGTGCAAAGCAGTCGAACGTATCAACCTCATACGTGAACATACATACAGTTGTACGCAGCGTACACACTGTGCGTAACGCAATGCGTCCCAATGAAGTTATCGCGAATAGTCGCGTCGAGTCCCGGTACGGTGTCTATGCGTACAGAGTCCGGCGCATGCGCACTCGAGGCAGTTTGACATTTATCTTTTGGAAATACCACGCCGGCGTCACGTGACACGGAAAACTTAAACGTCAATCCGTGCGTCTTCGGTGCATCTACGTTGAGACGGGAATATCGGAGGCTGATGAGATCGGTGCCAAGGGCTGGCAGGGGAAGTGAATACGGACAGAGTGGGGAAGGGAGGAGAGGGGAGGTAGAAACTATCGTAAACAAACGAAACGAAACTTTGACGACGACACGAGGGGTATGACGAAATCATTAAGATTCAAGGTCTTACGGGCCGTTTTGACTGCGCTCGTTGGATGAGATTTTGGAAAGGCGCCACCGATATCCAAAACCGTCCTCTGTCGTTTGCTTGGGTATTAAGGGTTGGTCCCGGGGCCCGACCAGAGTCCCCTGATTATATTACCGGTTTAATAAAAGGATTGAGGCTGAGAACCACTGTCTGCGCTGGCAGTCCCGGACCTGCGAGGGGGGCGGGGGGGGGCGACGGGGTTGGTGTACGTATATACGGTTAGTAGGGTGAGGAGGAGGAGGAGGGGGGGGCGAGGGTGAGCTCGGGGTGGTCTACTGGGGGGAGAGGAGGGGGGGTGGCAGGGGGTTGGTGCCAGGGTAGGTTTTGATCAATATCTCGCCCCCGACCCACACCCCACCCTTCGCTGTTGAACCACCATACCCCTGCTGCCAGACCCCATCGCCCAACCACCATGAATAACCAACACCATATAGCGACGTACAGATTAAATACATTGAGATATACACGGGCCGTGTACTAGGGGATGTCTTGAGACAATGAGCGCGCGGGCTATCTGGAATTACGGGAAAACTACCCCTGATGCTTACCGGTGTACACGTGACACTGGCCGTTTCAAATATTTCGTAACGTCGCTCGTACGTCAGGGTCACGTTGGTCCGTGGAACGCAGGTACCGTCCGTGCAAAGATCGTTCCACGAATATTGGAGGTGAAAAAAAAATTGAAAAAAAAAAGTAAAATAAAAATTTTCACTAAGCAACCTCGAAAAGGCTGGACCATCCTCGTATCGAAACCGTAAGACGAGTCTCTCGAAAACGGTCCCCCAGGACACGAAGGCTGTGCCATGTCCGTACGATTTTACGTAACCGGAGTTTACATGTCACTTTCTGAAATCCCTACGCGAATGCAGCTTAAGGTCGCAATAGAATTATTGACCCAGGTCAAAATTCCCAGCTCCGTCTACATCTAGGTATCAGTAGTAACGAGCTTGAAATAACAATAAAAAAAAAAAAAGAATATTTCATCAAGGAAATTCATACGCTCCGCAAGTGATACCCACGTGGCGGTAAACGTCAGGTATTCGCGGTGGAGTATCGGGATACCTGAAACAGCTCCTCACCTGCCCGCAGAAAATATTTCCTTACCACGTTCCTTGCATACACGATATACCGGATCCACGTAGGGCACGAAGGGCTCGGAAAATTCCCAGCAAGGACGACGGAGGCACGAGCGATCCAGGACGAGGGGGCGAGAGAGAGAGCAAGGGGGGGAGGGAGATTCCGCGAGAAGGAACAAGGCCGCGGAAACCAATCGATCCTGAACAACGACAGGCCCGCTCGAGGAACCTTTTTTCCGAAAAAGGGTTCTTCATCTTTCATCTTCGCTACTGTATATATATATATATACAAGCGGATGCCGTCCCTGCTGTCTTCGTCAAGCCGAGAGTGACGTCATGATTGGCCAGTGCCGAAAGGTCCGGGACTTAACAGGGGTCCCAACGCCGCGATACCCGAGTACCTCTTCCTCGAGCGCAGGACAACGATACAAAAGATACCCAATAAGATTATAACCCGACCCAAACTCCCAGAGGAACTTCCATCAATGGATAAGCTCCGGCACTGCCAGTCGGACGTATAACCGTGATATATAGATATAGGATAGAGGTAAAGTCCCTTAAATAATTAAGAGACAGTAACCGTAGCAATATGGATTTTAATACATAGGAGCTATACCCAATGCATATCGGAGAGTCGATAAGCATAGTCAGCGATACGGCGTATCGTTGGGTCCTATGACGCAGGGACTAATCGGTATGTAAGTCTCTGGCACGGAGTACAGGAACTACCGAGGAGGATAGCGACGAGAGGACAGAAGGGACGTACAGAGAAGGAGAAGAAGGAGGAGGTGGTTAAAGCGTGGAAGCAAAGTTTCGCGCTCCTCAGGAATACCCTCCTGGTTCCTAGGGTATGTATACAGGTGTCGTGTATACAGATATACGTATCCGAGGTGTATATAGGTATACGGTTACATATCTACATAGATATAATATATTGGCGAGTAGTGATCTATCGCCTTTAAGGTTGAACCCAGGTTCGTTCGCGGCTACGCCGTTGCTACTCAGGATTCCAGTTCGCCCCCCACCCTGACAGCCCCGGCGGCCCGAAACCCCACCCCACCGCTGCCTGGAACCTGTTCCACCCTACCTCAGTCGCACAGTGCCGGTTCTCACTCCGTGCCACGGTCTCTCTCTCTCTCTCTCCTGCGCGAGAGAGAGAGAGAGCGAGAAGTAAGAGAGGCAGGTTCCGAAAGAGAGAGAGAGAGAGAAGCGAAGAGTCCGTGCACGCGCTGCCATTGTTTGCCGCGTGTGTCTCTCCTGCGTCTCTCTTTGTCCCTACTCGAGTCTTGTCCTCTCTCTCTCTCTTTCTCTCTCTATCCCGTCTCCTCCTTCGCCACCGACTCGCTCTCGCCAATGTACCGTCATACTTTGCCCCGCGTTTCGGCAAAATACCTTTTTTCTTACTCCTTTATTCTCTCTCTATTTTTCCTCCACTTCGGGACATACGTATTTCGCTTACGGCCACGGGGCATCCAGATGCGCAGACTATCCTCCTCAGATCGGGCGTCCATCCTCACGTGAGACGTGCGCCACGCTCTTCTACGTCTCTACGCGCCAGTCTAATTCGAATGGATTCTAAAACGCATAAAAATGAACGTGGCTGCGTTCTGCCGCGGGGAAGGCGATGGGGAATCCAAGTATAGGAAACAGATGTCGTTTGAATTGCACGACATATATATATATATGTACAAGATCGTAAAAGAATATTTTTTAAACAAAAATTTTTTTTTTCCAAAAATATATAATATCAGCCAAAGCATTGTCTTGAGGCCAACCAAAAATGGCATAAAATTAAAGGGAGCTCTTGTTTGGCGCCAATGGACCCACGAGTAGATGCGTGTCGGACCGAGGTAAGAGGGTTGAGACTCGTCCCGGAGGGGAGGGGGGTGTCGAAGCTAAAGAGAAAGACGAAGATACAGAGTGACGAAAGTTCGAAGAGGAGAGACTGAAGATAGAGAAAACGAGAAGGGAGGGGTACAGGCCTAAATTTCAAACACAGACTCTCCCTTCCCCGCCTTTTCTTCCCTTTGTTTTTATTCACCCTCGCGCAACCCTTTCCTTCTCTCGCGTGCCTTCCTAGACCAGACCCAGACATCTTCTTCTTCATTGTCATCTTCCACGTCTCTTGTCACTTCGTTCTTCTTTTTCCTTTCTAAAATCTGCCTGTTAGCGTCCACCGACCTATTGGTACCTCGTGCAAAATTGCTGTGTGCCCATGCGAAAACTAACGAACGTCCGACACGACTTTATAGCCGAGCCAGTCGTTGCTCCACGGCCGCGCGAAATAAAGAAAGCAATTGTAGGAAGAAAGGAGAACAAAAAGAAAAATAATAATAAACAGGTAAAAGAAAAATAACAAAAAATTGTGAAAGTATTCCAGCTCGACATTTAACCCAGTCATCGAGAAGTTACCGGAAATATATTATGCAACGATAATATTTCCTCATACATATATATATATATATATACAGGCAGAGCACGAAAAGTGCTAGCGTTATGACGTCACAACAATTAAGGAAAAATATTTCAAGAAAGCATCCTGCGACTCATCCGGGCGACAGCAGAAACGTCAATGACAAGTTCAACGGACAAACGGAGGAGGATAATCCGGATATCGCGTAAGCAACGATATGATTGGCCGTCAAGCGTAAGCACAGTAGCGAATCGACCAATGGGAACAGCCGAAGAATAAGGAGCAGGACGACGGGCGAATTCGTATTGGAAACCACCCATACCGACGTATCGCGTCCAAGTGGACTTTCTACTTTCTCGCTTTCGCTAATTTCCACGCTCTTCTCTGCGAGCATCCTCCCGAGACTCGGTCCAGAATAAAGACGAGGGATGCGAACCAGGTAGCCGATTTAGGGACGAATACGCGTGAACGCGAATTGGCCGATAGTCGACGACCTCGAGAGCACGGAAAGACGATAGCGGCTCATTGAGAACTCGGTCTTACGATTTCGAGGCGAGTCGCACGTGTTGTGCTATTGAGATTCGTGCACGGTCGTTGCGCAATCGTCGTTTCGATTGTTTATTTCTGGAAAGGAAAAAGAGAAAAAAGAAAGCAGCATGGGCCACTCGGAGATTCACTTAACGATACGGGGAATCCCTTAGCGCCGCGACGCCACGTCCGTTCTACGTCGACACGACCGACGACCTGGTCGCGTGATCCCGTAGTCCCGATTACCTAACGATCGGATGTGAATCGGCCTGCAGCGACTGACAGTGCCAATGCTAGAACGTGAGGGAATCCGGTACCGAGTTCTAGGGTCCCTAGAGGAGGATCCCTATGACGTCTACATAGGGACTCTATGACGTGTAGTAAGACCGATCTCGATTCCCTATCGTTTACGTTTACGCACTGCTCGAACCAGGAGGCGGATACAGACTAGCGAGGGATCCTCCGTGGAGGCTGGGAGCTCGTGCAAAACAGGAGAAACCGGATCGCCTGTAAAAGAGTGACTAACTTACGAGAGAGTCTAGAGAGAGAAAGAGAGAGAGAGAGAGAGAGAGACGAAGGAGTGAGAAGGAACAGAGTTGAAAAGGGTAGGAGGGGGAAGAAAGACGTCCTCCCATAAATTCCTGAGGGAAGTTTAACGTCCTGTAGACTAACCTGTATCATATACCAAGTAATAGTAAATATTTCGCGTGGTTCGGCCGCGTCGTGTAAATATCCAAATTACGTTGATATTACGTGTGTGAAATGCAATCCAACCTGATCTATCGAAATTCTATCCGGCCCGATGTACTAGACTCATCGGTTGCTGCGGCTTCTTATCGGGAAAACCTTGAGACGCGAGAAAAGTCCGTCGTGTCGATTGGGGCTCAGCAGGAAAATTTTAGGTAGCTATGTTGAGGAGAGAGAGAGAGAGAGATAAAGGCACGGTAAGAGGAAGGAGCGAGAGAGAGAGAGAAAGAGAGAGTACTAGAACGATCCGGGCCCTGGCATGTCGCGAACTTCCATATATATATATATATATACACATACACACATATTTAGCAGCGATAAGACAGAGAACGGGAGACTCAGGCGCGAGTGAGTGCGCAGCCTTTAGTCGCAGCTAAATGCTGTTCGAAAAATATTAACGTGCTCTGCCGTGTGTCAAAAATGAATATTCCATGAAAAAAAAAAAAAAGGTACAACCGACATACAGCCAGCGACAGGACGCGCGAGGTGGGACAGGACGCGAAGCGATAACAGCACCAAGAGAATAACGACGTCGCGATGGCAGGGGCTCGTTATCGGTGTCGCCAATTAAGCTCCTAGTGGATATTAACGATTCCCTGAACTCGCGGTGTCCTCGCGCGCCGTCCGACCAGGAGGAAGTCCCGGCGCGGAATGCGCCTGGAAATTTCGCACCCATCGCTTAGTCGCGAGACTCCTGGTGTAAAGCAGGGCAGTAGGAGCGACGGCGACGACCCGTTCGTTTCTTCGTTGCTACCGCGAGGAACGATTCCGCTCGCTGGTCGGGAATTATTCAATGTATAAGGATGTAAGGGAAGTCGCGTGCAGCGTGGAACTGCCGGTTACCGATGGGAATGACGCGTGTAAGTGGGAACACGAGAGTTTGGCAATTTTCGCTGGTCCCCGAGTCGCACAGTGAAAACTACCCCGGAGGAGCGCGTCATCCCCTTTAACCGGCGGATTGAATTTTTCCCCGACGTGAAGCTCCTGGCACTGGATGCGCACGACTTCCCCTCTCTCTCTCTCTCTCTCTCTCTCTCTCTCTCTCTCTCTTTACCGTCCTCATCCACCCTGGCAAACTCACCCTCATTCTCTCTGGTCCTCCCCCATCCCGACCTATCCTCCATAACCACCCTACTCCACCTCTTGTTCACTCACCCTCGGTCCACCCTCCAGCGTACCACCACCTACACCCCCTCCCACCCGGCACGACCCACCGCGTTCACTCGGCTTTCCCCGGGACAGTAGTTTCCCAGTGATCGCAGAGGGTTGCCCGGGGCAACTCTTCGCCACGGCGAGGGCCCGCTCGCGTCACCGCCGGGATGGTATTGTCGCGTGCCGCGACAAAAAAAAAGAAAAGAAAAAAAAAGGGAAGAAAAAAAAGCACAGGAAGGGTGGACGACGAGGGAAGCAGGAGAAAAGAGGAGTGGCGTGGAGGAGGTGGAGGAGGGGGAGGGTGCCGACGCCGGACCAACCGGTCGGATATTTCGCGTAACCTGCAGCAACGGGGCTCTCGCCTCCGTTTCCAGACCCTGAAGGAAATCCACGAGGACCTCGTCCTGGACAAATGTCAAAGTCGATCGTCGTCCGACTGATCCTAGGTTGCATCGGAGGCTTCTGGGCGTCCTCAGGGAAATCCCATAAACAATTACCGTCGCGACCTCAACGCGCAAACGCGAAGCGAAAATCGTCCACGGACAAAAAAAATTAAACCAAAAAAAAAATCTCGACGAACGTCAAAAAATATCATCGTCGTGTATCCCCGTGAGTCCTGAATTACAAAGTCGACCGCCAGAGGCGTCCTCGTCGTCGTGCCGCGACCGTACCCACGTACCTATATAAACGCGTCAGGAGAAGGAGCCCAGTCCCGGAGTAGGTAGCTACGGCGAATTTACGTTTCGCCGCATAATTTAATCGTAGAATTCGTTCCGACTGCTACAGGGATGCGAGGCTAATCCAATGGAATATTTTGACACCGGTCGAGCGAGGATACCAAGCGCGAGACGGAGACACGACGAAAGTCCAAAGAGAAGGAGACGCAGGTATACCGGTAGCAGGAGGAGGAGGTCACGGGGGAGGGAAGGGACACAACAGGAGGTACAGGAGAACGAAGAAGGTGTCAACGTAGATACACAAGCTATACAACGTTGAAGGTACAGTAAGACAGAAGAAGAAGAAGGACACTAGAAACATAGGGATCGTAGCAGAGAGTACGACGTCGTGCGGGCAAAATTGGAGCACACAGAGATTCCGTCCTCTCCCACTGGCTGGCTTCTCTCTGTGTGCGTTACGCCCAGTACATAAAGAGGTAGAACCGGTACGTATGTAATACATATATAAGTACACACCAACGCCGAGAAAGACAGTACATATATCTCCGAGGTGTACATAGAAAACACACGTACACGCCTCAGCAACGTCGCGGCGGTATAAACGGCGCCGCTGGGGCACACTGGCATAAAGAGCGCGGGCGTACGCTTATATACTGTATACCCGACGTCTATATAAATGAGCTTATGTGTATATAGAAAAAATATATGTATACGTATCTAGCGTAGATACATGGGTTATGGCACGTACATAGTCAATACATACCGCTGTACATGCTATACGAACATATACTATATATACATATAGTATATGTACCTATATATACATATATAGAACCAGGGTCGAATGATCAGCCATAAACTGAGTCAGCGGCGATAGTATTGCCCTCCTCTCTCTCTCTCTCTCTCTCTCTCTCTCCCTCTCCCTCCCTCTCCCTGTGGCTCACCTACAACGCCGCCAACATTACCAAACGCCCAGCTTCACCTTCGTTCCACGTCCTGGCAGCAGTACCAACCTCCGCCGTCGAGCCAGCTCCAAGAGACGACGCCGTGAAGCTACATCCTATACCTTCGCTTCACTCGGACTCCGCGGCTTCTCGGGCTCAGCCACGCACCGTGTAGACCAGCGCGACGGCGTCAGCCCGTATCAGCCACCACTGGCGTATAGTGTATTGAGATCTTAACCTGGACCAGAAGATCAAGCAGCGTTCGCGGAGACACGAACTGGGATAGAACGAGCGAATAGGGTCCACGTGGAGAAAGGGATGAAATTCGTGATCGATTGAAGGCTCGTACACGTATACTTAGCCGAGACACGAACCATCGTTGGATCCGGAATGCGAAGAACAACGGGGTTACCGATAACGACGGAACCGGCTGGTTCGTTTGTCACGGGTTATACAAAACGGCAACCAAGCCCCGACGACTGGCACCCCCTCGGTCGACTTTCCTGCATAATTCTTTGGCCTAATTAAGTTCGAGCGTCCGATCACAATGACGACGTCGGGCACTGCGAAGAGCCGTTGCGTAATTGGGGATCGCTAACGGCAACCCCGCCGGTCCTCTGTCTCTTTCGCTCGTACCACTCCCTCTGTACCTTCGACAGTGTTCACAGGCTGGGCCGAGGGCTAAATTTACCTCATCTGGGTTTTCGCGAGAATCAAGCGAAATTCCGTAGAAGCCTCCTCGTAGATCCGTTAGAGGGTGGCTGTCCAATGGGATTGCCGGAAATACAAAGGGGATCCTGATCTGGCTTTGTCGGAAACCCATCACCTCGTAGGGTGGCTACGCGCTACCCTCCCCCCTGGCGTTCTCCAACTTTGGTCCACCTGTACGGAGGGAGGGGGGTACGTGGGTGAACGAAAGGGGTAGCAAAGGGTACGGTTGTCGTTTTGTGTTCTATACGCAGATATACATATATATAGCTATACAGGGTATAGATATATAGATATACCGAATTACGACGAATTATAGGTGCAAAGTCCTTGCCATCCGCAAAGTATTAAAAAAAATCGTCAACCAATTCGCGATCGGTAATCTCGATGATAGGAGACCGAAGAAACTTTTACGAGGGTGTAAACATTGATTGGTGGCCGGAAGGGATGAAAAAATTGAAAATTTTCATAAAACGGTCCCATCTCGTTCTATACTAAAGTGCTAGCGTACATCGCTTGAGCCTTGATTTCGGCTCTTATACCGTATAGGGCTTTGTTATCACGAGGTTGAGAGTCACTGATAAGAGCGCGTACCACAGACAAGTGTAAAGGTGATGGTGTGTGTGAGGATCTCCTTTCAGTGTGGTTGGGCGTATGTGCGTATGCCGGCAACTCCACCTCTGCCGCCTTTTATATATATATACCTGACCGTCTATGTACAAGTATCTACTATTCTACATAAATATATTACACGAGGGTGGTGATGGTACGGAAGAGGGAGAAGGACAGACGACGATGTGCACACAGGGTGTCTCAGAAGAAAAAAAAAAGGCAAGAAAATTCACAATACAGTCTCGTTCGTAAATTCGCCAGTCGTCGCGTCAACGAGACGTCATAGATGTTCGAACGCGTGTCCTTGTTACCGACCGTCGGTAACCTTCGAAAACGAGTTTCCCCCCATTACCTTTTATTTCATAAAAAAAATTTATCTCAGTTCGGACTCCTCGGTACAGCCGCAACCTAATTACTCGGTTGTCCCGGGTGACAATCCCCCCCCCCCTAAACCCGCCACGCCCCTCCTGTCAAATTCGTAAGATCTCGAGGCTGTCAGCGCCAACGAAATCGGGCGCTACCGTCTTTTAGGGATTTTCCATGAGAGCGACACACGACCCAGCCAACGTGGCTACACAGTAGCGTCGCGACGAATATTTCCGCCCAGTCGCGTTCATTCGGTCCCAACCCACCGCTACCACCAGAATCGTCATCGTCATCGTCATCGTCATCGTCACCAGCATCCACCCGGCATCTTCTTAACCTCCTACGCCGTATCGTCTCATGATCGATAACGCCCGATAACGCGATACGCACCGTCCGATCTCCTGATACGGATTCGGCGCTCCGTTAAGACGCATAAACGTCAGTACACGTAAACGAATGCAGGACACGGGTAAAGTTCGATCTGGGATCGCAAGCGAAACCCGGTGCGGCGAAACGGCAGCGTCCGTTTAAGCGATATAAATGAATTTGGTCGAGCGTGCACGTTATATAGCGTGTGCGGTTTTCCTGCTGGCTACCGTAAAACTACATACATACTGAACGAGGTGCACTCGGATGGTTTCAGAGGTTCGCTGACCGTCATCGAACTGGAAACTATTCCAGTTATATAACGGCACCGCGGGGATTCGAGACAGCTTAATTTTTCGTGGCGGCTGCCTCGTTGTCTCGGCTACCGATCTCGCGCAAGATCACCTTCGCAAAGCGGATGAATCGTCGCCCGGACAAGACTTTCGGAACGCTCGCGACACGAAGTTCGTTTCCGACGACTTTGTCACCGAGGAAAAAAAAAAAGGACTGGGTGCTCCCGGGTCTTAACGACGCGGGAGGTATCTAATAATAATACGACGAATGTCACTAGATTGTCTAGGGATATTTCGACGCGACCCATAAACACGGCTCGTGGATTTTTCAAATAACGAACGCTTGTCACTCCTCGGTGATACGTACTTTTTCTACCACCGTGTACATCGGAGATGACTACACGTACGGGTATAGGGAATAGATATATACTCACACACGCGTGGATTAATGTGATATAAGCAGGCATAGACAGAACACGTGTACGTGGAGTAGAAGGGGAGCCGTGTAGGTGTGGGTGAGGTTGAGAGGAAGAAGAAAGAGAAAGAAAGAGGGGAAACTGTAAGTATGGGATGAGGATAAGAAGGAGGATGAAAAGGAGACGGTGGCGGAGGTGAGGCGAAGAGGCCACCGTAAAGATACTGACCAACGAGCTATTAACGGGGAGAAAAGATATTGTCCAGGAATTGTTTGACCCGAGGAAACGGAACGGAGGAACGTTGGACCTAATGAAACGATAACTCTGCCCCTTTCTCGACTTTCCCTCCCTCTTTCCCTCTTTCCTTATCATCGCTCTTCCACCCCTATCCGTCCATGGGCACCTAGCACGTCGTCTCTTCGTTCGGCAATTTTTCATTCTCTCGTCAAATCACGTCGGAGCACAAGACCGAAATTTTTCAAATCGATCGCAGACAAAATTTTCGTTTCGTTCGAAAAAAAAATCCCATGGAATGAGGAAAATGCCGATTTCGAAAAAAAAAATTTTTTTTTCAAAATACACGACCAATTTCTCTACGTAATTTTTTCCCGCGACTAAGAATACAGGAGACACTGGTACGCTATACGAGGAAGCGTTTCCATGAAGATGCAAAATACATTGAAAATGCAAAGAGAGCAACACGAGTCTGCGAGCCCATTGAGAATATTAAAAAGATTTTTAATTATCTTCATTTTTCATTTATTTCTCGGATAGCCCGTAGTACAGGGACGGAGACGCGATACCCCGGTAAGCGCGGTCGAACCTAACCTCTCATTGGTAAAATGAATCCGTTGGGTCCTTCGCTACCAGGTTGACGGTGTAGGATAGAAGGGTGCAAGAGAGACAGAGAGATAGGGTGGGATAGGTAATAGGACAAGGAGGATCGACGTGGTCATGTAGAAACGTACAAATGTACAAATGAAGTGCAGGGAAAGGTGACGTAGAGGGGAAGGCACAGTAAAGGAAAGGTAACAAGGACAGCCGTACGGTGACCAACCGGGAGAGAGACAAGGAGGAAGCTAACGAAGGAATCCAAAGAGTATACCAGGGGGGGGGACCAATAGGAGAGGCGTGGGACAAGAGTTGCGCCACAGCCGTGACTCCCTGAACTTTTCCATGTCCGGACTATATCATCGCCAGCGCGAACCAAGAGCGACGCGAGCAGCTTCCCGCTAAAGTTTCGTCCTGTTTACTCCAGATCGCGCGCCCTCCGAGCCGTGCGAGAGCGCGGGCTTTGTATATATAGCGAAGCGTTCGGTGGCGACGGCGATGCCAGTGACTGGAGGGGGAGGGGGAAAGCGACGAAGGAGAAGGGGAGAAGCGTGGGGCCTCGAGGTACGGACCCACCGGCGACCCCTTCCTGGCCCCACGAGGCTTCCCCCTCGTCCCACCCACGGTCACTTCTGAGAACGCATCTACATCTCGAGAAACCGGCCGAATTTTTATATTCCCTACACGAAGAAAATTATTCATTTAAAATTTACCGTGATACTCACGGCAATCACGGGACATTGTGATATTTCGTTTAGTTAAAAACATGACATAATTTTCGAAGCTTTGTATGGTGACAGCGAGTGCGAGCGAGACGGACTTATGGGGTAGTTTAACGAGTGAGAAAGAGACAGACGTATCTGTACGAACCAAATTTCAGGTGTCCGTAATCCTTCATGATCTGTAGTGATTTTTGATGATTTATCAATGTTCCACCGTATCCCGAATGAGCTGACGGTATTTTTAGGTGAATTTTCGTAAAAAAAGGATTTTTATTAAATTTTTCTTTCTTCCAATTGGCAAATCGAAACGTATCGAAAATCGTCTCTTCTTCGTTGAAAAATTACACAGCGACGCCGGTAGTACCGGTTATCCCGGATTCACTCGACTAATAGCAAGAACCCGAGGAAGATAAGTCAGCCGTGGTCCAGACTCCAAGATACGCTGATTAAATCCTTCTTTAGCAGCAGCTGAATCCCGAGCCCCCTTTGGATATTAAATAGTTATAAAAAAGGAATTCCCCGGCCGTTGGTAAACCACCTAGTGAATCTCCGTGAGCCCTTTAAAATCCCTTCCTGGGAAATCCATGATAAAATGAGACTCCGCGTAACGACGCCGAACCCTTAGACGAATCGAGGAACGAGACTCCGGGAGCCATTCATCCCCGTTGATTCATCCCCTTCGGATAATTTATATCGCCGTTTAAAATTATCGGCAATAACGCACTTACCGACCGAGTGCTGGTTTGCGGGTAAAATAAAAAATAAAATAATTTTTTTATTAAAAAAGAAAAAGAACATTCCAACGACCAAAAAAAGCGATCCCAGGTAAACTCTTCTCCCGAAGAAGCAAGGAATTCCGGGTCCGCGAGCAAGAGAAACCCGAGAGAGACCCAGTCAAGGACGACGATGATTTTTTTTTTTCGCAAAAACATGCAAATGTATTCGCACGTAGGTATACACGCGTTACATGGCGAGACAAGGAGCGATCGGTTCAACGGAAGGTCAATTTGGAGACAGGTGAACAGACTGGACCTCGGCGGGAATTCAAGGTGGAGGTGAATTACCTGACGTACTTGAGGTTTGGTTGGGACACCACGGTAGCGACCGTGACTTAACAAGGTCCATTACGTCGCGCGACTGATATCCTTCTTCGTATCCGTGATAGGTGGCGCATGTATTACCTAATGCGCGAGCGAGGCGTGATAAGTCAGCGCGACATCCATTAACAGTTTGCGCGACAGAGAAAAATTGCTTGGAATTAAAAAAAAAAAGAGAGCGATAAAAACCCTAACGAAAAAGTACGTCAAACGTATACGTGTAAATCGTAGGAAGATAATATAATTCGTAAATAATAATAATAATTATAAAAAATTTGCCTTGGACTGTACCCGGGTACAGGTAGTAGGCAGGAATAACGCGCACGAGAAACGGGATTGCGCGTGGGCGACGCGTGCGTGGAAACGCGCCACCCGTCCGAATTCACGGAGGCTTTTGTGTTAAAAAGTCTCTGGCATTCCGAGTAAAATACGGATACGTTATAATGTTTCTCAAGGAGACGCGGTACCTTGGACGTTCGAAAAAAAAAAAAAAATTTTGAAAAGAAAGAAATTTTTTTTCATCCGTTCTCGAATTTCCATCCAAAAGATTCGAATCGCCTCGAGTCGTGAATCACGGTATAAATCAATGCCAATCAAAACAAAGATATCACGTGTCCTATCGCGCTCATCTTTCGAGCTCGACCATCACACTGAATCAGGAGGAAATGTGTGTCGCTGAAGCGACGTGTCTCCCCTAGGAAACGTCAAGTTGTTACCGCTTAGCTAATCTCCGCGGTTCGACGCCCACGTGCCCGAAAGTTAACTTAATTACGGCCAGTTAAGCGCCAATTTACTGATTGGTATTATAGCGCAGTCCCGTCATATATATATATATATATATATATATATATATATATATACACAAGTGATTTTAAGCCACCCACAAGATACTGGTTGACTAACGACGTATATAGTTGTCCGTACGTGAGTAAACAATCAAGATGAAAGATGCGCGTACCAGGAACAATGTTACGTTCCCGGTTCGTCGATAATGGGAAATCGATAGTGCTGCCGCGCTGTGGCAAAATAAGAAACTAATTGCACAGTTAGCGAGGAGAATCGAAAGAGAAAGAAGGAATAAAAAAAAAGAGCAAAAGAATTTTATAAGAGACACCCGTACGTACAAACAAGTGGATACGTACGAGGTGTGAACGAAGCCTAATTTTCATTAACGAATTCGATGGGCAGTCAGCTGAGATTACGACATTAAGCTTCGGATGGCCTCTTCCTATAATTAATGATTCGCGAGGTGTAGCTGGTGGATCGGAACAAAAAAGGCTGACAGCGCCGAAGCCGGCACGTTGGACGTCGGCGTGTCTCTCCTCTCTCTGCCCCCTCCCCACCACCCCCCCCCCCCTCTTTCCCCTCGTCACTTTCGTCGATGGAGACTGGAATACAGGGGGGGAGAGAGAGAGAGAGAGAGAGAGAGAACTTAGAAAAAAAGTAAGGCTGACTTCACACGAAACGTCATTGGATTTGGATTGAAAATTTGTAGCCGACGTAAAATCGACAGTTGCCCCAGGGATTTTCGTATAATCTATCAGATAAGAATTTGAAGGTCGCTGTTAAAATAAAAAAACTCGAAGCCTCCGAGCCGAGGAGTGAATATGACGTGGTAACAGGAGCGATGCCCTGGAGAACGATATGAGATAAAAGAACATAGTAGGTGTTGATATTTGGAGTCGCGTAAAATCAGCAAACGCAACTGGATGGACGAACTGGAACTGGAGAGCGACGAATCGAGAACGTAACAGAGCGAATCTGAACTATCAAATCGAAATCCCTTGACCAATTAATAAATTGGGAGTGCTCACCGGAGCTGGTGCAGCTGATCCATGAAGGCCGAGAACTGCATCCAGAGGATACTCGGGTGGGCACTGCACTTCCGGAACACTTATAAAGAAATTCATAGAATTTCCTGGATATCGCGAGAGCAACGCGAGAACTTGCTACACCGTATCGAAACACGGCTAGAAAAATAATAAAGACAGCACGGGAGCGCGAGGCAGCCCGTGACACCCCGGTCGGTGCCCCGAGACAGACTGCTTTGACAAATTAGCCAAATTCGAGAACTAATCGTTCTTATTGGTCGAGATCCTTACGGCCGTTTCCCGGGGACCGTGAATCGAAAAATCACGTCACAATATATATTTTCAAAATAAATTTTTTTTAAATAAAAATGCGCTACCCGTTTCGTCCGTAAATTTGACGCGTGTCCGCAGGGACAGGTACATAAGAAATTTCCGTGAACCCAGTGCCAAGCGGTCGAAACTGAAAGACAGAGTGTATTTCGGCGCGAAATTCAAATGATCGAAACGACCACCCGTCGTTATTTAATAAACCGGAAGTGACGTACGTCCTCGGGATAATTAATCGTAACTTCCGACCAACGGTGAATCCGTCGAGAAGATAACCCGTGGCCCGATGCAAATACTCGATCGTAAAACAATAACGCGTGGTCGATTAATCATTATCAAACCAGTGATTAAAACACGTGGGTGGTCGAGTGAGAAAATCTAATAGCCACTCGACGAGCCCATTAAAAGTCATACTACATGAATAATATAGGTTACCGATTAACGGAGCGCAAAGCTCCGCCTCGGACGCCGCGCCGAATGAATGACGTTAACGATAACACTATCAGAGGTGCAGAAACGTGCAATCGAGCGGAGAGTCAGACAGAGGCAATTACAAGCACGTGAAGCCGGAACGAGATTTCTAAGGATCAGGAGGTATTATACCCGCTAGCCCAGTTCAGTTACCCAAGTCGAAGTCCCGATGTTGCATCGGCGCCTGCATAATGTAGAAACTCTGACCGACTCCCTAGATACCATGTACCTTCCTGTACCTAATCGCCACAGGAGCATCCAGAGACCCAAGTTGCTCGTCGCCGATATGTGTTCATGAAAACGATAACCTTTCGAAAAATTTCACAGGACCCGAGCAAGCCCCAATATTCCCACCCACGCAATATTTAATCAACCAGCACCAATCATCCGCACCCTCGTACCACATCGGCGACCTCCACCCTCTGGTAACCCGGAGCGCGTGACGTCATCGAGCCACCAGCAGTCACGGCCTAGCAATGCGTGCACGCGGAAGGAGCAACCGGGTGGTACCAGTGGTTCCACAGGTGGTCGGGTCGCGAACTGACCCCACTCTGCAGCCACTAGCCTCAGACTCCCGCTTGACCCGCGACACTAGGAGGTAAGGTCGGCAGGACGTAGAAACGAGTAGACACCCGGTAGAACGCGTTGGCGACAGCATCTCCGACGGATCCAGGTTATGGAATATGAAAAATTGTATTAAAAAAAAATTTGATAAAAAAGTACGCATGTTTCCAGACTGATAGACGAACCAGGTTTCTGATCGGATCGACGTGATACCAGACAGCAGATATCGCAAATCCGAGCTTGACCGTGTGAAGTCGACGTAATGCTAACTGTCGTCCAACGTGCTTGCTGAAAGTCGCGAAGAGGAGCCAAAGCCAGGGTTGGCTATCGTTGAAAATTTTTCGTTCGAAACTCAAGCGCAAAGGGTCTGATAAATGAAAATGGGAACGCGCGGTTGGCTTGGGTGTGTATATATATAGTGTGTGTATAGGTGGATGGGATCTGGTACAGAGAGCGCGAAGGAGGGGTTGGAAGGAGAGTTAGTCCGGGTAGGTTGCGGTGGTCGGTTGCCTCGGCTGGAGGTTGAAGGTACTGCGGTTGCCATGGCGACCCGCCACCACCGCTACAGCCCGATGTAATTATTTGAAAAACGCCCGCCGCAGCCTCCCTGCACTCCCTCGCCGTAACCCCCTACCTGCTAGCACAGCCAGTACTGTACTGTATAGATATATATATCTTCAACATCAGTACCAGCACCTTAACGGAGGGTGGTGCTGGTGACGGTAACCAGGGTACAGGAACGTTCAAAAGCGATCCTCACCCTTTACTTCTCTCTCTCTCTCTCTCTCTCACTCGTTCACCCACTCGCACGCTTTAATATTCATGAGCCACTTCGTGCCTCCGCGTTTCGTCGGCCACTTCGTTACATGGTTTCGGGTAAATAAGCTCCCAGGGGATAGAACGACGGGGGGTGGCCAATTAAAAGAAACGCTAAGACCAGTAAACCACCCCAGCTTGAATTTCTTCGATTTGGTGATATTAAGCGTTAAGGTTGCCGGGAGGTCGAAGCTACGTGTCACTGATAACCCCGCTGAGTGCTACGTCACGCGAGGGTGGGATGCATCGATGGCTTATCAATGACCGTGTAGATTACAGTGAGAGTACGTAGAATTTTACATGGAGAACTTATGGTACGGAGTGTACAGTACCTACCCACCAGCCAGCTACCTGAATGCTTAAGGGTGTACGAGATGTAAATATCGGTGTATGGTTTCTATAGTATATATATATATATACATACACATAGATACACCCAGATCGCTACTATCTAAGTTGAGATTATTTTCTCAAGGGCGAATTTCACGGGTGACTTTGATGCTACCGAAAACAAGGTAAGGCTCGAATGGCAGACTCGAGCAACAGGGGAGAAATAAAAAAAAGAGCATCCCTTAAGGGCGGGTGGGTCGTCCGAGGGTGGTACCAGTGACGTATGTAGGAGTAAATGGACCTGCGCACTGACCGCTTCAAGCGCGTCTACTTTTCTTTCGTGCGTCTTGGACAGGGAGGCATGTGAGTCTTTGAGCAGGGGGTCGTAAGGGGGTCGTAAGGGGGAAGAGCTTGTGGGTTCACCAGGGGACCAAGGCAGACGGGCAAACACAAGCAGCGAACCAACCAGGCAGGCAGGGGGTTGTGGCGATGCTCACTTGTTGCTTGCTCGACTAATTGCCAAGTAATTGGCCCCGTACCCCGGCCGTATAAAGTTTGCTTCATTGTCTTTAATAACACCATGACCTGCGCTAACGGGCTTTACGACAAGGTGATTCATCCTACGCGGATGAGCTCCTTTAAGAATCGAGGCTTTCAGCTATGCGATTTTTTTTACCGCGACGAATTCTACTAATTGGCCCAATTCGAGAAAATAACGTATGGGGGGAAGGTGTGTGTGAGGGGTGGCCTCGTCTTACAGCACCGACGGATAGAACCGCAAAAATTAATTTTTTCCCATTAAAAAAAAAAAAAAGTCAAGAGACAGCAGAGTCACCCTGAACAATAAGTCAGGGTGTGTTAATACGGTAAAAAGTGAAAAGCTAGTAAACCGAGGGTTTTCCCTGGCTGGACGCCAGGCGTCGGTCTCCCGTGTACGCTAGGCGCAATTAGCACACACTTGCGGCGGACATTATCGGGCAAAGAATGCGAGCCATTACTCGCGACGGTGGGCAGCTATTTTAATTTTCAAGATTTTTCACGAGCTCCGATCTTTCACCACCCCCCCCTCCCCACCCCACCCCCCCCGGGAGGCTCCAGGCTCGTCCGGTAATCAAAGGGGTTGGTCCCGGGCGCAGGCGCACTTCCTCGATAGGGTTAAAGCAAAGGCCTCGAACTATACGCGACGTCTGAAATACAAAGAGCAAGAAGCTCCATTGCGTTCTCCACGTGCCACGGTCTGAGGTTGCACTTGGCCAATTAGCGGATACCGCGGAGAATGTCCAACCGTGAAAACGTTCCCGGATCGATTCCCAGGAATGAAAAAAAGGCAC
Source organism: Trachelus stipa (assembly GCA_036026315.1). NCBI lineage: Eukaryota > Metazoa > Arthropoda > Insecta > Hymenoptera > Cephidae > Trachelus > Trachelus stipa. The sequence continues at coordinate 130,345 of JAYRCB010000193.1, forward strand.
CCTCGGTCTCGAAGCCAAGAATTTATCAGGAATGTCACGTGACGTTTATAAGTGAAAAAACCAACCCCCTTAGAAAAAAAAACACCGTCCGAAGGACTGAGTGGACGTGGGGTTGCGAAAGGGGAGGGGCAGGTGGACTTACAAGAGCGTCAAAAACATTGGAACGAAAGGGCGCGCGTGTCAATTTCACGAACTCGGCCGCATCCCTCCCTGACGGCTCCCGGTACAGTCCGCAGCATCTGGGTCTACCCCGTGACGTCAGGGCCGGCACCAGATGCGCGATTGTGCGAAGAATCGAGAGTGACTCACTCGAAGTTGTACACGAGGGTGAGAAGGCTGGCCGAGCGGGGTTCATAAACGTAAGGACGATATATCGAGCACGTTAGAGAATGGCGAGGCAGGAGCATCGGGGAGGGGAGGGGCGAGGGTGCACTTAAATACACATACGACCAAAGTGGGAAGTTGCTGGCTCGAGCGCCACTTGGATACGCGTCGTTTCAATGGATCCCGATTACGTTTCACGGATCGCATAACGAGTTAACGCGACGAGCTAAAGGAATTTGATAAAGGAGGCGAATATCGAACAGGCAGGTTATGGAATGTTGTGGGGAAACTTTGGTTGAATATTTTCATTACCGAGAAAGGGTCATTACTTTTTAAAGACACTGTACGCACTGTCACCAATTGGTAAGCCGTGTGCTGTGTAGTTTGGGTCGTGGGCTTAAGCCAGGGGCGGGACGCGTGTACCGTTAGGGTCCGACGGGGTGCCGATCGGTTCTTGGTTGGGACAAAACTCGTTAAGACGGCCCGACGACCATAGGAATAAAATGTTTATGGCGTCTGATAGAGAGAGGGGGAAGACCCCATGGTGGACTGCCAGGTAAAACTGTAACGAGATGGCCGGGTTACTTTTAAGTTAAATATCGAGGACAAGTAGCTGTACGGAGGGGGAGGGATGGATTATAAAGACAACCATCTGTATTTGGCGAAAGCCTGGGTAAACCTTACAGTAAACTGCTGTGGGGATGCAAGCGAGATATGGGGTTACGGGTTCTTAAGGGACTGTGGAGCGGCGGGGGTGGGTTGAGAATATTATGTAAATATATAATAATGTGCTAGGGGTGAAATCAATACGTTGCTGTATATTAATTTTCAGTGTTTTCCCTTGTTTTTTTTTTTAAGGTAGCTGATATCACGATAGCGATAGGTATACGTACAATGTGCGTTTGTTCAGGGTGGTTTACCAGGAACGACGTGGTGAGGGTTGCTTTTTAGCCACCCTTTGACGTTTACGACTTCAGTGACGTAAAATGGTGAGATGTATGTGGGTTACCATAGGACGCTACTGTGTGTCTAGGCCGAGGGAGAGAGAGAGAGAGAGAGAGATAATGCGAAGGAAGACGGACGAAAAAGTGAATAAGGGGATGAAAAGCTATAAGGGGTTGACGAAGAGAACAAGAGAAGGACGGAAGCGCGCCGCGCCGGCTAGACGGGATAGTAAACTTCCCGATGGAACTTTTGAATTTTAGTAAGGAGTGTACCCCGCGCGCGGTCGACTATCTTGCTCCTGTAAATTAGAGGTTCCCATTCTGCTACATCCCTGTAGCGGAACAACCCCGCGATTATCGTTCCCGTATGATATCGACGGAACGACGCGCCAGGATTTGGTACTAGCGAGTTTACGAGACTGCCGTCGGATGTCGCCACTGTCTAAAGACCAGGTTCGTTTCTTGGCTAAAACGGCAGCGCCAACCCCTGCAGATATACAATACACCAGGCGGCCGTTTACAGGTATGGAAGGGTGAACGGGAGTTACATTGGGGGTGGCGCACTTGAAATTCACGACTCGCAACCCCAACCAAACTCCGACGCGTCGCGACGCTTCTTATCCGATACTTAATCTGCGATGTTTTTCGTCCCTCGACAGTTCGAAAGGGAAAAAAATCTTTGTCATAAAAAAAAAAGTCAAATATATTTAATTCGCGGAAACTACTTTCTCTCTTTTTCCTTGTACCGTCCTCCCCTCGCCAGTGCAGAATCCAACCAGGGATGTTTAGCATAGAAACGTCCTTCCGGGTCATAGCTATTCAGATTTCCTGAGCGCCTAGCGTCTTTCCTAGGATCCCGAGTAGGGTGGCAGAGAGTACGAGTCGAAGGGCGCACAGCAGCAGGGGGGGATGAAGTGAGGAAAGACGGAAGGGAGGCTCATGGGAGAAAGAGAGAAAGGGTCGAAGAGAGAGCAAGGAGAGAGGGGATAATTCCACGGCTAAATATCGGTAAAAATCAATACTATCTTTTTCCACCCTGTACTTCGACTCTAGTTAATAATGCACATCAAGAACCGAGACGCCCGAGTTCCTCGAGACGAGAATTTCAATTAATATAGAAAACAACCCCTTAATATTCTAATCGCAGTAGTACATCTGTTTACGTACCAATTTTCATGCGACTCCTATATGTGTATCTGAACGAACGAGAAAAAAAAACAACCCCCTACCCCCGTCGCTAGTCTACCGTCACAAGTTTCATCCCTAACAGCATCCCATTAGTAACGCCTGACATCCCACGGGAGAATCGGGAATTAACAAAACCAACTGCTGGAGTCAAGTAGCAAACATATCTCTAGCGTGCCAGTACGAATAACTAGAACCTGTGCGCCACCAGCAGTTCAAATACAAATTTCTATTGCAACCAGACGTCGCCAATGCCAAGCTTGAAATTTCTAATCAGTAAGTTTGCCGGCTTCTTGGCTAATCGCGTGGCAGGAAATATTTTTTAATGCAAATTCCAGCTGCTAATAGGGCTGGAATTTTCTTTTACATCGGTTTCCTCTTGTTTCAACAAAGTGAACAAGGGAGGAAATGTTCACCTGCGATGACATTTTTCTAGAGACCCTCCCTCCTCGCACACCCTAACCAGAGTATCCTCACCCCACGTCGTCACTCCTGGCAACCCTCCCACAACATCCCTTACCTCCTCGGTCACCTTTTCTTCCTACGTAACAGAGTCGAGTCGACGAAGATTCTAACGTTCGAGGCTAAACGCGAAAGTGTAAGCGAAGGTGGCAGACGCATGGATGGGTGGACGGACAGACGGACAGATGGACCGACGAACGGACGAGCAGGGATCCTCCGAGGAGGTGGAGGGAGGAGGAGACCAGGGATTCGCCACGGTTCTCAATCGATTTTCTTCCGTGAAAAAAAAAACAGGAAAAGAACCCAAAAAAAAAGCTGGAAAAAAATGTCGAAACCTTCACAGTTTTACGGTGAAACATACTGCCTCGCGATGAGCGCGAGTGGAGGTGGAAACAATTTTAATCAAGAGAGATTATTCTTGGAACGTTATTTTTTTTTGGATGCAGTAAATATGCGACGGAAAATTATTTTGAAAATTAAAAGTAATCTACTTTTGGTAATGTAATGAGAATGTTTAACCTTTAGTTTTGCTGATGAAAATGTGCATTTCCGTTATGCGTTTTTTGTTTTTTTTCCTGTTTCGAGCTGCTTTGTCTATTTCGGGGACAGAGGGAGACGCCGGGGGGGGGGGGGTCGTTACATAAACCGCGAAGAGGTTACGATAAATAATTCGCAGACAGGAACGAAATAATGTGAAAAATTAAAATACGGGAAACATGAGAACCGTCGTATTCCTACTCCCTCCCCTCGAGCCCCCCCTGAACATCCCTCCTGTAACACGGGGTGGCTAGGAGGGCTTTAGGGAGAAAGAGGGGGAGAGGTGGGTCGCGTACAATCCTCGACAAAAGTCCACGTCACCCCCTCCTCGAGTACAATCCACGACAAAAATTTCGGTGTGATACCTTTTGTAGTCTCTTTAAAAATTAAATTCTCCCATTTTTCAATGGCTGCCAAATACTCGTTCGTTCGCATGTTGCGAATTAATCGATTTTCTCACATTCGGCTGAGTACTTTTTATTTTTCACACACGGTAGATTCTGTGTTACGTCAAGAAGACTGCATTGCCGTTTATTTCTTTCACTTTATTCTATTTATTTTTTTATTTTTATTTTACTCCACCAGCCTTTGCCCTAAGGGTCAATAGGGAATAAGCTATTTCAAAGGGGTGTAAATGCAGAGAATTCGTGGCGAGCTATCAGTAAGAATGTGGACCAACCACAGGGTGAGCAATAAATAACAACCGCTACCTGTGAGCCACAGGCACCTACTATCAGAGAATGGTATGTGTCCTGGCGCAGCATCATAACAGTCGGACAGCATAGATTTTAGTCCTTCCAACGTTTCATATATTGTTAGGCAAGTAGGTAGGTAGACAGGTTGGTGGATAGGACGTAGGAAACGGATGAGAGTTTCAGAAGAAACTTAATAGAATATCATTCTGTAATAGTGATAATGAATGTAGGCATATGGCATAGGAGAGACAATTGATAAAATCGCATTGTACTCACACTATATTCAGTTTGTTCTTGGCGAGAAGGAGGGGATCATCAAAATTATAGGAAGAGCCAAGACTGACATCGTTAATTAGATTTATGCAGAAGAGTGTTCCCAGGACAAACTGATTATATTAGCCAGCGCTACTTTATCAGCTTCCCAGTACTGTAATAACCGGCAGCACCTTCCTCGTGGACACATTCACTTTTTTCTTCCTTTTCATTGTATTTTGTATCCTTTCGATGCTATCACATTGCCCGTAAAATTTCTCTCGCATATTTACGTATTACTAGGGGAATCTGAGGACATTTTGAGTAGGGCACTTTTGACGTGATACTAAGCTTTTTAGTATTGTCTCTCATGTATCAGTCTACAGCTTCTAGTTAGATTGTGTGTCACGATATCCTGTACCATACTTCTTGCTTCGCAACACGTAGAAGGGATATTGAAAATTTGTATGATGTTATAGCATGCTATATGATTGTATTGTTATTTTACTCACCCTTGATCCATCCGATCTACTGGACCACCAGGGCCCATCATCGCAGGATGTCCAGGACCCATCGGACCTGCCATAGGATGGCCTCCTGGCCCAAATGGACTTCCTGGTGGCATTCCATACTGAGGTCCTCCGAAGGGTTGTCCTGGTGAGGGAAAGTGAGGATTGCCTCCTCCTGGTGGTACAAATGGTGGTCCGGAAGAACCTGGCCGACCAACAAATTGTGGTGGTGCACCTGATGGCGAGCCGAATGGACTGGGACCGGGTCCATTGTACGGAGGACCTGAGTTATTTGGTGGCGGTGGAAATCCAGCAGAATTTGGAGGTGGTCCTGGACCTGGTGTAGAAGAGCCACTAGGTGCAGGGGATGCAGTATATTGAGGTGTCGCTGATCCTGGTGGAGGACCTTGATAAGGGGGTGCTCCAGCAGGACTGCCCGCCCCACCGGGGAACGGGCTGGGACCCTGAAATCCTCCCGTATTGCTTGGTGGACCTCCTGAATTATTATAGGGACCCGACGTTGGGCCCCCACCCTGGCCAACAGAGTTTGGAGTAAATGGAGAAGCCTCTGAGCCGGGCGGTGGGCCCTTCCAGGAGGCAGGAGTCCCTGGGTCCTCCAGTGTGGTAGTGGCTGCCAGTGGTGTATTCAGTCGGCTACAGCCTGTAATATAAAGTTTCAGTTAAGACTCATCGATAGCATATCTTCAATGATAAAATTAGTTGAATTTATATTCTAATGCCATCCTTCTACTACAGAGTAAAGAACATCAATCACCATTGTTAGTTCCATTCGCCTTCATTGTCTCTCCGACGACAGGCTCATAGCATCACACTGAACACACTCCTTCGCAAAGCTCCTCCAGGAGCCTACACTTTCACCAGATTCCCGTAAATTATTGACACAGTATCCCACTCTCAGTAGTCCCGCACCAAACTTGTTTATAACGAATATAAAACCGCGCGTAGGTTATGTGCCGGCGACCTAACCTATAAGCACCAAAACGCGATTCGCGAGTCCCAGCACGGTCCGCACACCGCGAGAACCTTTCATATACCACGATATCTCAGAAGCCGTGAAATCCAGTATGTCGTAGTTCACCAGTGCGTAAAAATGTCAATCCTTTTGGAAACAAGGGACCGTCATGTAATCGCGTTGCCGGCATTTTCGGTCGAGTTTCCGTCTCTCAGAACAGTTTCGCGTCACTCGCGCGCCACTCCTCACGCCAACCTGCCAACCCGCACACGCAGGAGCCCGACATTATATTATTCTTCATTCATTCTAGCGTCACATTGCAAAAAAATCGCGATATCCCAAACACAAGTAACCCGGCGCGCGAGGGAGAGGAGGAGAGACAAGCGCGAATAAACACTACGCGAGTCAACAGACGATCCTGGCCAGGGCTGTGTCACGCGCAAGGGGCTCCACTGCCACATATATTGGGTACCGTCACGCCATGAAAACCTAACGATTCCCGTACACTAATAAAACCCCTTGCATAGGGTCAAACACTTTCCAATGTAATGAACAAGTTCACAAAAGCACTAATTCTTGTCACGTGCTCATCAAATCATTAAAACATTACAAAATTATTAATTTCAAAACATCATAATCGCTTCATTCAATGAACAAACGGAAAGCCAAACGATTTTTACGACTAGAAAGTGTTGGAAATAATACAATCGGTGTAGCAGGGTATAAATAAAAGCCTGGTTCAGGAAGCAATTTGTGAGAAAATAAAAAAAAGCTGCACCGTAAAATTCATGCTTCTCTCTCAAGTGTCTCAAGACTTTTCAAACGAGTGCAGTAAAAAGTATAAGAGCATCCAAAAGACTTCCAACGCGTACTCATCAATTAAACATCCCTTCGCACACTTTTTTTTTATATAGATTTCCAATTAATTCATCAATCTCACACTAAGCTCATCGTATCTTCTTCCTTATTCCGTCTCACTAGCTACTTTCTTTATTTTACTTTCTTTTTCCCTCCCTTATAGTATACGTAATTTTCACTCACACGTGTATCAACTAATGACTTTCGGAAACACACGTACGCACGTGCGCCAGGGCCGGCACGTTTCGCACACGCACCTTGTCTATATGCTGCTGCTAATCTCCCGAGCAGGCCTCACCACGTGTTCGGCCACCTCTCCACGCCCGACTGTCAACTGGATTTCTTCTTAGCTCGTTGAGAGATATTCCGCGTCCGTACGCCACGACGCTCTGCCATTTTTAGCAGACGCGGTACATACCGCCACCCTTAGGTCTTAGCCTGCCACCCCCGTTGAACCACGCGAAATACACACAAACACTGTTGGACGCCGTCACCTTTTCGCCGACCTCGCGACGCCACCAACGACGTCACTACCACTGTCGTCACCCACTGCACAGGCACATTGCAATCACCAACCCCCCTAAACTTGACAACACGATGCTCCAACGCCCTCTGGTTACCAGCAGACGGCTTGCTCAACGCCGTCCGTAAGTATTGAAGGAATAGAGTTCGTATAAAAAAAGTAGTTTAAAAAAAGGGGGTTAAAGTTCACTGAGAGAGGGGCTGGACAATTTCTCCCTCCCTTATTTTTCACACCGCGGATAATCCGAGCTCGGCGCAAGTCTAGTTCGGAGCCACCACCGTTTCTTCTGCCTCACCGGAGTGCACAGGGGTGAAGGGTCGAAGGTTGAAAATACAAGAGCAGCAAGGTAGAGCCGAAGGAGATGGAAAAAGAAAATAAAAAGTCATTCACGAACTAACAAGGGTGGTATTTTGAATTACGCACCCCTTCCGTAAACACGTTTTGCAAAATCGAACCAGGATCATTTCTGGCGGGAGCCACCCCTAACCTTCTCCGTGAAAGGTACCAAAATAGCAAAAGCGTGTAGAAGGTCGTGGATTCGTAAGGAAGGGTAGACGAAGGGGGTGGACGAGGATTTGACGCCAGCGAAGAAACTTGGCAGCCGAGTCACGCGATTTATAATTCCGCTGGAACTTTAAATCTTTTCAAGTTCCTCCGTGAGAAAGTTCGACTGTGTTCAAACGACGCGGAACCGTCGATGCTAACCCGCCTGCCAACCGGGCTGCCGTTCATACTTGGTTGCGTCTTTCAATACCGGCGGCCCATTATGTCCGCCACGAGAAGGAATTACTTTTCCAAGTAAGTTTCGATCGCGTAATCGGAAACTTCGGCTACGCAGTGTCGCCTGTTGCATGCAGTGAACCGACCCTATCTAAAACTGTGTTAACGTCTGCGGGGACCTGGCTTCACTTTCTTCTGTTTTTTAGCATTTTTTTCCCTCGACCTTATTTTTTTTCTCTACTTCAATCGCACGCTCACCTTAATTGGTCAGCGCGGTTTCCCGTTTTACTCGTCGCGACGTCAGCACTCAGGAATCGCCGAGAGACGATTGACACTTTTTCCAGTCAACCACAACGCCGTGTACTTTCTGCAGCACCTAGTGCCCGCCCGTCTACCAAAGCGACGTTGCGCGCTCCGTCATTTTCACAGAATCGAATAAGCGTGACTTGTGTACTCTTATTTTTGTTTTTGTACAAGGAATAGTTGGTGGAATTAAAAAGAAATATTAACGTCGCGCAAGTGTCGTGCAATTTTTGAAACGTCAAGGATACGTTTGAATCATCGTTGAAGAGAGAGTATGGTAATCTGATAATGACTGGAAGTTTGTTTTTGAAGTTGGTAATGGATGGTAGATTTAAGGATTATCCTACAAGGGTCTGTCTCCCCGGGTAATTGATTTTTGGAGAAAAGTTTTGAAAGACGCGGGCACCCTGCGCACTTCGCCCCAACTTATAATACGGCTGTGTACGGCCCTGCGCCTAAAGCACCCCCGACCACGGCACTGCACCTCGCCGCCGTTACTATTTTCTGTCACTCTTGCACACACTGCACTTTTACCGGACGGTACGTAGATTCCAGAGGCGCCGAATCAGTTTCACCAGGAAGTGCCAGAGGCTCTTGGTGATGCTGGGATAGGTCCGTTCGTCAGGTCGATTCGTGGACAGGGTTTTTTTCGCGCGTGTCGCTCCGCGTCATTTTTTTCACGTTTCAAAGTCTCCCATCGCGGGACTCAACGCCGGTTGACAGTGTCACCCTAAAAATCAATAAGGTTCACCCCCGGCCCTTCCCACCCCCCCGGGAGAACCCAGGAACGTACGGGGGTCGTCAGGTCGGGGGGTCATGGCGGCTGGCTGCCTCGTCATTTTATTAGGCGACTATACGTCCCGAGGAGTTCTTTTAGATCTTCTCTAGTTAGAGAACCGAGTCATTTTTTAATAAATTATTTTACAATTTTTCTATATTTCGAAAAAATTTATATACCTTTATTTTCAAAGAATTTTTGACATTTTTCGAAAAGTACTCTCACTTTATTAAACTGACTCGGTAGTTATATTGATTGAGAATCACCCGAACTAATGAAATCAATTGTTATCATAGAATTTCTAAAGAAAAAAAAAATAAAATTTGAATTACCGAACGAGTTATATATAGACTTTGAGATAAGATGAACCTACGAATGAATTTAATGATAATTAAAATTTTAACATTTTCACATCGTAAGTAGATTTCTTTCTTAAGAATGTCTCTGAGATGATAACCAAAAAAAATTTTGGATTTAACCGACAAAGCATATTAGAATCTTTGAAGAGAATTGGACTATTTTGCCAGACGTTATAAATGTGTTCCGACGTCTCGACGGTCGGTCGTCGATACCGACAAAGTTCAAGTCAAGATTCGAACCCCAAACTTCTGGTATAAAATTTTGAAAATTAATACGAAGTACACCAGTAGTTTCAAACGAGAAGAACAGCTTGTCCTGCAAGCTCGCACAATTCCGGTCTTGACTGTGCTCGAAGCCAACTATAGTAAAATCATAAAATAAAACGGGACGGCCATTTAAGCCGTTGCCTGGATTCCCTGTACCTCCCGCGTCTCGTCGAGCGTTGCCAATCATCAGCAGATGCAAAGAGAAAAGAGAAGAGAAAGGGACAGGAGAAAAGAATGAAAAAAAAATGAACGCTGCGCTAATAACGTACTGAAAATCATGAAAAGCAAACCGTGTAAATCCACCATAATTAACCGTTTCGTAAAATCTAAAAGAAATTTTTTTTTAATTTTCCCTAACGCCGTACTAAAAAAGAAAAGGTATTTGCCAAGAAAAAATTCATTTTTTTTTAAATACACCCTGTATACGTACACGTTCCTAATAGCATTCAAGTGCGCATCCACAACGCAATTCCCGCCTTGCGACAATCCGTCGCAGATCGACAAGAGACTCGACGATCCGCGAAAAGGAAGCGAAGGTCACGTCACTCCACGAATTCCAGCTATTTTAATGACTTGACCTTGCGAGAATGCGACTGGCCAGTTGCCACAGGCTGTCTAACCATCCAGGACGCCGATACTTATCTATTCTCCGCAAGTGTAAAGACTGAATTCGATAACCCTACCGCGTCTTAGGGTCAAGCCTTATATTTGCGATAGACAGACATCGCGTCCATCAGCGATATTCCTGCCGAGCTATCATCTGTCTCGCCTTGACGTTCCTTTTGCGAACTTAGACGCGATAGGCGACGAGGTGGAAGAAAGTAGTGAAAAAAAATAACGAGATCGTCATAGGAGAAGAGGAGGAGTGTATAATTTTTATGATTTTTTGTCCAACTGACCCCGATCGGCCGTGGCTTACTTACTCGTTCTCAATATGTAACCTCGATGCTATCCCAATGACCCAGACTAGATACGCCTACACTTTTTCGGTGCTCGATGTTTCTGATATTTAGAAAATCCGCGGCATCAAAGTAATTCTTGACCATGTGTCGCCTGGAAAAACTATCTCACGTCGTTGTAATCCCGGGTCGACAGTCGCACCGTTAATATCTTTTGGCATCACCAGCGCGCATTTAAATGACGAATCCCGCTAACGGACTCGCGACACCTGTGCCTACAGCAAAAGATCAACGACACGCGACCTCCTTTGAACCGCGCGTCCGTGCCGAAACGGACTGTCACTCGCGCGAGTCGCGAATCCCGCGAGCGTTCACGTGGGAATCTCGAGATCGGTCGGTAAAACAGAGAGAGAGAGAGTGAGAGTGAAGCCAGAAGTGATCGTGAATATTATAGTCGTTCATCCTGGAGGGACAGACGATATTTTCACTCGAAATTACACTGCGGAAAGAAATTACAAAAGTTTAAGCGTCTGGTAGAGTATGAGTAATTTTGAGAAACATCTCTAAACTGTTTGCGACAATGGATAAGATAGAGAATGATAAATAAGTTATAAAGAATTAGAAAATTTTTCTATTGTAATTATGGTTTCCTAGGGAAAAGGAATCTAGTTATATTTCTGTGATACGGATTCGTCTCTATTTTGTTGGATATTACGATGAAAAATCACAGGGTATCAGCAGATATGAGTAGGGTGATTGCCAGTGGGCCAATTTTCTTGAAAACCAATTTAATTTGGCGTCGACGCGCCATCTGGGCGGAGGACCGTCGAACTGTATCCACGTTTTGGATTGGTCGATTATATATAGATATACTACACGTGATATACGTGGTCACATGGATATATACCGGGTGACTTTCTAAAGCGTGTGAATTATGATGTCGACGCGCCCCCTTGACGGAGAAGCCTCGAATTAGTCTCACAATTGTGATTGGTCGAACATATATTTACTTTCAGAATATATTCAAAATATAAAATTTAAGCTAAATCGAAATCTCGTAAAACGTACATGGTAGATAAAAACTGAATTAAAATTGTAAAATGTCGAAAATAAATTACGTTCAAACTGAAATAATAAATTTAGTTTAGTACCCCCCTTATACATTTCCAACCTGCTTCTTCTTCCATATTCATTTCTTCTTTACTTTCTTATTTATCTCAATCCTTATTTCTTCTCTATTTTTATACCTGTATTCCTTACTTTTCTACTTCTCGACTTCTACTCCAACAGATTAATAAATAAAATAACTTCTCGCTAAAATTTCTTTTTAATGTTCTAGAAAAACCATTTGCTATCAAACCTTTTAATTAGACTACGAATCACCACCAAACGATTAATACAGAAAAAAATTAAAATAGTTAACCACTTACCTTAAGATTCAAGTTCCCGATAGCACGGGCCGCAAATGACTGCAAGGTTGGTCACACGTCAAGCCATTCACGGTTTGGCTGAGCGTTCGAAGTATGGAAATCGCAGACATCCTATGATTTTTAAATACGTGTTTATAGTACAACTAACTTTATTTTGTAGGATGTCTGATAAATAATGACTAATTACGATCAATTGTGAAAGGTACTTTTCTTATTTCCCTAAAAAAGTATGTCCGCAGGTCCGAATGCGGTGAAGAAAATTGAGTGTATGCCGCGTGTAGCCCGATGAGCTCTACAACGTATTTGAAACGTTTTATTTACATTTGGCCCAGCTGATCTACCACGTCTCTGATACTTGTTGATGTTTGGCCCATTCGACATACCACATGTCTGACATGAAATTGTAAGCTAAGGGGTTAAAAGTTTCCGGCTAATTTATTAGAGATGGGAAAAAGTAAATTTTTCCAATATGATGATGCTGTTGGTGATGATGATGCTGTGTTTTGGAGAAACTCGTTTCGGTAGTTCAAAAAAATAACCTCCGAGTCCTGTAGCTATCCCTTACAAGATTAAGAAAAAGCTCAGAACGGAAAGGAAATCGGGTCGAGCGACAAGATTGACGCAAAAGGTATGTTAAGCACGAAAGATCTACCTCTAGTAAAGGATTCACCGCACCGAAAGATCACGGACGATGGAAATCGGCCCCCATAAGCAATCTCCTTATTCATCTCTGTTATCAGTGCAGTATCTGTAAAGGTTTTATGTTTCATCTGTATCCGTCACATTTAATTATTCTCATGCATTTTTACAGCAGTCAATGGGGATTGATAATAAAAGAAAAACAAGAAAAAAATCTGTACTTTTTCGCATTCGCGTGTATCCTTCTGAAATCTGCCGCTTGGAATCTCCACGAATTTCATCTCTTCGAACGAATTCTGCAACGGCAGGTACACAGGGATGGTGGGTTTGCATGCAGCGATGCGCGACGATGGTACAGGGAGGGTTATGTTTGCCTGTGTCATGAGGGTGGAGATGCAAACACAGATTCAATTCCACTGCCTATATACAGTCCCAACCACACATTCCCTTTCCAGAGACGTCGTGACGTCCCAGGGAGCAACCGCAGCGTTGCCAATGTCACTCACTTACGCGACTGGAAGTTTATTCGAAATCGTCGGTTGCGACAGTGTGTTCCAAGTCGTCCCATGAGAATCGTCAAATACAATGAAGACACGCTCGGTATCCTCCGGTAATTAAATTGAATTTTCCGTGAGGCCATTTCAGGAGCTCATTGGACGGTTGCGTCGGCCATATTGGACATTGAAGCGACCTGTAGCGCCGTGGCTACGGCGACGGCGTCAAGTACAAGGGATGGAAAACTTTAATTAAATATACTGTAGAAAAAGCGATATGATTTAAAATGAAAGAAGAAGAACAATTTTGCAACGCAAAACGTATCTGCGCTCCTGCCCGACTGGTTAAACAGGTTATCATTTTATGGCTGCCATAAAACGATTTTAAATTTCGCGGCACATGCCGGTGCATTCCTACGACACCTCTTTTTTCCTCTTAGACAGGCCGATATATGTTTTATGCCGTGTTCACAGTCGCCTGCAACTCATCCTCCGATCCGTCCAAGCCAATCAAAATATTCGTAACCCAGGTGCTCCAATAGAACGGCCAGTTGCTCAGGATTTACTGTACCAGTGAACTCGGCATAATAAGGAAAACAGTGCAGCGCCCATTGGATAAAACAGAATAAAGATTCTACCGGTTCGTGGACTCGGCGTATTGCAGCAATCTATGCGAGCCTTGTAATTAAGGTCCATTGCAATTCCACGACCATAAGCAATTATAACGTAATTGTAACTCCGGTATAATAGCATTTGGTGAATGTTACAAGGTAAGCTAAAGTGACGAATCGCGGATGAAAAAAACAAACTTTAACAAAATTAAAAATCTCCTCTACTGATATCAAACAGAAAGAGAACATCTCTCGCAGCTTTCGGTGGTGGAATAACAAGGCGCAGTTCGTGGTAGATATTTTATTTCCAACTTAGGAACTGAAATGCCCATATAATAAAAAATATTTATATTATAATAATTATTATTAAAGTAGGAAAAAAAACAGGGGTTATTCTAAAATCACTGCTAGGTATACAAAAAATGAAGGAAAAAAACTCACAAACGTAAATGAACATTAACTTTTTTTTTCCTCGTTATTCATTAACCTCCGACCTTTTTGCACTCGTGCGCGCGTCACCGCGCACATATGCACACACGCACGCATACACATATCTATACACTCTCACACGTTTATTCTCACTCATACACATCGATGCGATCATGCTAAAATTTGATATCTAAAAAACAACACGACTGTAACGTAACAATGGAACAAAAAAAATACAAAAATCTTCCCCGTGGGATTTGCACTTTCAACATCCTCCCCCCCCCCCCTACTTTTTATTCAAAAGGTTGGTAGGCGTGTCTCTCAATCTCTCTCTTTCTCTTGTTCTCTCATAGAAAATAATAAAAGAAAATAATAATGAAAACAAAATGGAAATACCATATGCAACTTATTACTCCGTAATAATCTGATCCATCGTATAGAACAGGTGCTATCTCGTGTGATCTTACAAAGTCCTACCTAAGCAATTTTATGGCACATATCTCTAATAGGGACCCATTTTAATTGGGCCTTATCGCAAAGAAGGGTTGGGAAAGGAGTCGGCGGATGTTTTAAGGAAATTAAAAAAAAATAATAAACCTTTCATTTCGCAAGCATTCATCATAGTCGCTGCGTGTCTGTTAAAGGAAATGAATTTCTGTTATCATTCGCACCACGTGGCAGTAATGAAAATAATACACACTGCTACGTTATCAGCACGTACGTGAAAACTAATTAGGGCGACTCGCGTCAATTTCATTATAATTATTATTTTTGAAAAAAATCGCAGTCAAATCGTTACGAATGTAAAGCGACCAAAAGGTATAACAGTTATTTTTAAATTTTGGAAGTCTGTATAATATATATAATTTTTTCTCCCTTTCAAACAAAAATGACGCAAATCCACTCACCCTCCAGCTCGCTCCGTAATTTCTGAATACTACTCACAACTTTCGCTCGAGACGTATCTTCCTTTTTTTTTCTACTTCGATTTTACGTATCTCACTGAATACAGCATAGGTGGCTACGTAGTCGAAAATCACTTAACAAAGCACCAGCATTTCAAAATTTTACTAAATTCCTGCCATTTCCAATCAAATAATACACTCCGTGTACGTACAACGTACAAACTAAAAACGCATGGCATTATCTACGTCAGGTGTTTTGTTTCATGGTCGAGTGATAAGAAAGGATAGGTTTCTACTGTTAAAAACATAACAATAAAAATCACTGTCAAATTATTTTTGTTGTTGTTGCTGTTGACCTATTCAATTTATGCCAGGAACAATCATTGCTAATAACAATCGTATTACAGCCGTACGTCTCGCGAGGAGATACCCTATTTCAATATTTAAATAATTTCCGTTTAAATTTGAATCCTTTCCCGCGTTTACTGCTTAATTTCTTGTTTCTTTCGTTTAAACTCATTCATCTTGAAAGACATCGATATATTTCTTTTAAATTTGCTAGAATAGTCCGGTCAGACCGTACTCATACTGCGTACGTTTTAGATTTACAGATATTACATTTTATAGCTCATATCTTTTTTTTTAAATTATTTTGATCAAAATATCCTAGAAGGAGCATGTCGTTATACTTCTACGATTTCTTTTACTTTATTCTTTTTTAACACGGATATACCAAGTGTCGCGAGAATACGTGGAAAACCGCGAGTAACGTGCACATGCAATAAATAAAAGGAGGAAAAAAGATATAAATTATTAATCAAGATGAAGACTCGCGGAGCGCTTAAAGATATCGATGTCCCTTGGGCGTTAAAGTAATAATAAAATAATAATAAAAAAAAACAAGAAATAATCACTAGTGTCTTCTTGCCATTAATTTGTAATAGATAATTGTAATTACATGAACGGGACTATGAAGAAGGCACGCGTGTACCCACGGTCCACGATCATTATTACGACGACATCCTGTACATTTATTTCGATATATAATAATAAACTTAAACGCGTAGAGTAATTATTCCAAGATAATGCTGAAGTTAGCTAACTTATTGTTTTACGTGTCTTATGTACAAATATATACAGTAGCGTTTTCGTTTGCCATTACATAAGTTGCGCACATCCAAGAGCCGTGACTATTGATTACAGATTCAGTTTTCTTATTCCTCGTTTCATTTAATAATGAAAATTAGCTAACTTATTCGATAGGTTAGAATTGGCTTAGGAGTCATCCTAAATTTTAACCTTTTTTTTTCTTCTAGATAGATTACTTATATTCGTATATATAATATATATATATTTATTTATATACCCGGTGGTCCGTCGGCTATCCCTTCGCAAATCGCATTTATCACATCACACGTTGGAAAACTTATATTGGTGGGGGGAGGGGGGGGGGGGGGGGGGGAAGAAAGGCCCAATTAAAGAAAAAGTCTCTCGCTCTTTAACT
>JAYRCB010000193.1:147044-162901 GCA_036026315.1 Trachelus stipa
CCCCCCCCCCCCCCCCCCCCCCCCCCCCCCCCCCCCCCCCCCCCCCCCCCCCCCCCCCCCCCCCCCCCCCCCCCCAAGAAACACTAAATTAAAGAAAAAGTCCGTCGCTCGTTAATTAAAAAAATCGCATGTTTTATTGCGTCTCGTTAATAATCGCCGTCGCCTATGGCGAAAATTCACGGCATTGTAAACCATCATAAAAACAATAAGAAAAAAATTGCCCGTACGCTCTTTGTTTTTTTTTGTTAAATACGCATCCTTCTCACTCTTATTTCCTTTAATACTTAGGACATTCAGACGCTTTTCTTCTAGATGCGAATAAATCGAAGGGGTCGCGGCGACGCCAACTATTTTTATCTCTCCATATCTATACATCGTCCTTTGTCTCAAACATACTTTTAAAAAGACACACATACGGACATGCGCAATCTCAACAATGTTTTCACGTATACCGTTCGTTGCGAACAAAAAAGAAAATTACGTTTTATATTCATACATGGACGCGTCCACAACTTTTATCACAGGGTTTGAAAAAATATGCAAATTTAAGCCATTCGACACTTTGACTCTCCAGGATCCCAGGATCGATTGCATTGACTCCGCGACGATTATTCCAAAGATTTAAGAACACGCGCATGCGCATTGAATTAAAAAAAAAGAGAAAAATATCGACAGCGGATAAAATATAAATGGCGATCGGTCGAGTAAAGTAACAGCGAATCCATATAATAATCCGTATTAAAACGGACTGATTAATTCTTCGTTCCTATCTACGACGAGAAGCCTGACGGTTCTTATACTCTGTCGCTCCTAGAGAATCCACATTGGATTCCGCCATTGAGCACAGTCATATGTGAACCCTGCCTACATATGAGATCCCTCGTCGTCTCTACTTGGACGTTGGGACAGCAGGTTGATGCTGTCCGGCCATCGCCAGTCTTGGTTGCGAGGAGGCTAATAACTCCTTGTAGTAAGTGCTCAGTTCCGGTACGAGGAATGGAGTTGACGCAGGCGCCATTGGTGGTGGAAGGAGACCGTTGTAGAAGGCTGGATAATAAACGGGATCAAAAATCGGCAGGAACTTTCCAGCTGGGTTTGGCAGCTGCGAAAGAAAGGCAGGATTTTGCGGCAGAGCCAGCATCAAGCCAGTGGATACATTTGGTACGCTGTGTCGACGCGAGGAGTCCGACGATTGTCTGTGATTGGCAGCTTCGTGCTGTTGCTGATGATGTTGCTGCTGTTGTTGTATCATTGCTGACCTATCGCCTTCGCTTGTCCTGCGATGTTCCTTGGTTGCATCGGCTTTTCTCCTCTCGATGGCCATTTGTTGCTGGGTCGCACGGCCGTAGGACGCATTGGCTACACTGTTCAGCTGGCTTAGATTCGGCACGTTTGGTATTACTGGATGATTTGGTTTTCTTGGTGTGTACGGGGAGACCGGCTCGCTCCTTGGTGGATACTTCCCGTTTGCTTGTTGCCTCCTCTGAGTTGGCATTACGTTGTTTCGCGTTGTCGGGGTTGGCGGCATTTGATGCTGCGGAGGTATGTGAGGTGGTGTACCAGCAGGATGAGACTTTTGCTTGGGATTCACCAGAGTGATCTCCAGATTATTGGATATCATTGTTCTACTGTCGAGCATATTTGGATAAGGTGTGAACGACTTCTTTTGGGGTTCCTGCTGCTTGTCCCTGACGTTATTTTTCATTTCTAAATTTAAGGGATTGGGTCTGGGCACTATTGGCACCCTTACGATCTCGAGACTAGGTCTGGAAAAGGCTTGCTTCTCCCCTGGTCTTTGAGTCAGGTCTAACACCCCACTGCTCTGATTATTGCTCCTTGGTGGGTGAGGGGGTGGCTGTGGATGCTGATGAGGATACTTGGTTGGTATCAAAATATCCTTTGGATTCCCGTAGACCGTCCTCTCGTTGTGTGCGAAGATGGACCTGGACTGTGTTACCTTTGGAGGTACTATCCTGCCGTTAGGTAAACCCGGAGGAACGAACCGATGATTACTATTACTTGGAGACGTCGCTACTGGATTGGCATTTGCATTGGCATAGAGCTGCAGAAGCGTCGCGTTATTCGAACTGCCTAAATTGATGACTCTACTGTTTGCCACGTTGTTGTTGTTGTTGTTGTTCAACGAGGTGTTATTATTATTGTGATGGGCATGACTATTGTTGTTAATTGATGGTTGCTTCGTAGGCGTTGGCAGTCGATTCGGACTGGGACTCTCATGTGGCGAAGGTAGCATATGACTGATGTCCGGTGTGACTGTGACGGAAATGAGTTTGGGTATGGAGTTCGTCGTTACAGGCGTGGGAAACGGCGAGGCAGTCTTTTCTTCGGCTTTAGCGTTAAGCGTCGGCGCCATGGAAACCGGCGCTACAGTCGCCTGGATGACGCTCGGTCTAGCGTCCAATTCCACGGCAGTGACCTCGAGTCCGCCTTCGCGCAGAATCTCGAGTTTTCGCTTCTTAAAGCTGGGAATGATGATCTTGTCTCTGCTGGTATCGCTCTCGGTCTCCAGGTCGATAACTTCCGGCGACCTGGGTGGGACTATTGGCTTTTCACCGAAGAGCGGTATGTTCTCTTTACCCTGAGCCAGCAGGGACGTCTGCTTCGGGTCCAGTTTCATCTCCTTTATGTCCTTCTCCGGTGGTGGGGTTAACGTAACGACGGTCGATGCGTTAGTTGGGTTTGGTACCGTCGTTACTACTGGCAGACTAGTCGGCGGAGGACTTCCTGGAGCCACTTGTTGCGACATCAACGGGCTGTTAAGTTGCCGTTCCAACACGCTCTGACCTCCCGTCGGGGTTGTCGAGGGCGTGCTACACGGCGTTGACGTCGGTGTATTTACCGACGGAGGAGGACTCGGTAACGGACTACTCTGCGTTGCGGGTGATGTACTGTTTGCTATTATCGTGTTCAGCGATTTAAGGCGTTCCGGTTTCACCCTTACGCTACGCAACGAGGACGTCTTTCCACTTTCCGCTCTGGGTTTATCTCCCGGTAGGAAGGGCTGAAATAAAAAGGAAAATAATAATTGTTGTCTGAGGAAAAGTAACAAAGATGTCTTAAGGAATGCTTCTTATACGACAGAAAATTAATTACCGATGAAAGAATGGACTGTAATGGCGGTGGCGTCACCGCCGTAGAAGTCGGCGTCCCCGGAGGTGGCGGTGGTGTCTGAGAGGGATGCGATGCCCCAGGTTCCTGTTTTATTTCTACATTGTCCTCGGACATACTGCTGGACTTGGTACGCCTACCGTGGGTAGGTCTGACTTTTGTTTCTTCTCCCTTCTGATGTCTTTCATAAGGTAGCAATAATCTGCGAATAAATCACACCGTTCGATCCAACGTTTATAATACTAATAATCGAAAACTCGTGCAGGTCATCAAAATATGAGAAAAAGCAGATAAACAAACAGAAAGAACGTCCTGTCCGAGACGAATATATTGTCTTATTAGAAAATCCTTACCGTTCGTAATGCCTTCGCGTGATGGTAGCAGCACTGGTGGATCCAGTGTTGCCGCCAATGTCATCGTATATAGATTTCCATAGGCGTCCGGCACTAACGGAATCGTATCCACCCAAGGTCTGCACTTTCGTGTAGAATAGAAACAGATCAACTGCACAAAGGTAAATGAAACACAAACATTAGCTATAACGTGAACCGAAAGTTCTAAGCGACGCCGGAAAATTCACCAGCAGCCATCGGCAACATTGTAGCCTTAAATATGCTGAACAAAGTTGCTTCAGAAGTTGCTGTGATAGAAAAAGTAAATATTCTGACAATTTATTTTTCAATGTGAAAATGTATTTCTATGTGAAAAAAATTTCACTTACTCTGTCTGTATCCCAATAAAGGCATTTTGCCGACCGGCGTGCCCCGGGTGTTCATGAACGTCTGTACATCGGCCAGGAACCTCTTCTCCTCTGCACTCGTTTTTCGTTCGCTACGACGTACCCCGGATGCGGGTGGCCGGAGAGCTTGGACGAGGCTGGAGGACGTCGGGGCGCCCCGTGACGTCGAGGCGACCACCGACGCCACCGACGCTTCGCTTTCGTTGCTCGATTCACCAGGAGAAGCGCTGCGCTTTTTACGCTTTCGTCGAGGCCGGCCCTTCAATTTTGGTGCTAAAAAATAAATATCGATTACATTTTTTTTTATTTACTAACAGGATATATGTAGGTGGCAGACGCATAAAAACTTTTTTCAAATGACATATGACGTAACCACAATGAAATTTTAATCCAATTGAATGAAAATTTCTATAAATTCTATTTCAAATGTTTCCAATGTGTCTGTACACGTTGATGGGTTTTCAATATTTCGAAAAAACAAATAGAAACGTGGTGTCGCACGAATGTGACACCTTTTCCAGCACTACGCACTCTAGACTACATGTGGACGATGGTGACATATTTGTATTTGGTCCCGAGTCAATAGACAAAGCAGTTCACTCTTGTTTTCATTATTCAATTTCGAAATTCATTCCCAAACTATAGAAACCTGTAGATGGCCGGAAAATTTTTTGGTAAGATCATGTATATATCAAGGCAAAACAGTTTATGCACGTTCAATGTATATCTTATGCGAAAATATTTTCCAGATTTAAAGTTAATATGCATACGGTATAATTAATTTGAAATATCCAGGCCTTTGATTTTATAAAATTTCCGTCGGTTCTATGTAGAAATAATCAATATAAAATTTGACATCCATTGACTAGATTGAAGACAACAACGCGTACACTGCATCGTAAAATCAACCTACACAATTTATTTATCAATATCCAATATCTGTCAGTTGTGTCGTAGACTTTCAAGAGTGATACGACAACAGACCAGAGAAAATTCTTATTTCACATAAAAAAAAAGTTCTTACAAATTATCTTAAAGTACACTATCTCGTTTCCTTGTATCCTCATAAAGATGCCCATGGTACAATTAGTAAACAACACTTTTGCAACAAACAAAAAAACACGTGTCCGAGGCTAAGCTTGCGTGACGCACTGACTAACGTATGGCTGTCACGAAACGGCTATCACTGCGAATAGAGAGAACACCGAAGAACGGCAATGCTTGACACGACAGAACGAAGACCCAAATGCAATTGGCAGGCGCACGCGTTATGACTGCGAGAAAAAGTGGGCCTAGTGGGGAGCTGCTTGGGCCTGTGGATGGTTAATGCGTTAAAGCGACGTAGCAGTACCCGCCAAACAGACGCACGTGAGCCTTACCGAGATATAAACAAAACAACGTCCCAGACTGAGCGTCAAGGTCACGACGTTACGCGAAACCATAGAAAATGAGGTTAAGCATTAGGTAGACAAAGCAAGCAAATGCAAGAGAATAAAAATAGTTATGGAAAAAATAAGAATATTTTTTAAATGATTTATTTACCTAAGTGATTGCAAAGTAACTCGTGTGTCTCCAGATCAGGGTAGTCGAAAGTGTCCTTGCAGAAAAGTACCCTGGTGCCGGGTAACGCCGTGAAACCACCAAGTGCAGCTGCCACGGAGGAACATAACCAAGATGGCTCGGTACCCTCTAGTCTACGTAGTAGAGCTCGATACCGGCAGTACCTGGGATACGATAGCACTACGACTCTTGGCTGATTGTTGCTTTCATTTTTCTTCGACGAGCCGCAATTGTTCTCGTATTCTTTTTGTTGCTTCTCCACGTCCGAAAAGTCGATACCAGGATCGGTCAGCACTTGTGGCTGTAGAATCTCCGGTTTTAAGGGACTGTTCTCTGGAGATGAGGTCGGTGCAGGGGGACAGGAGACTTCCCTGCCGCAGGACCACTCCAGGGACGGAGACAACCACGTGACCAGATCATGAACACGCACGACCACCTTTTCCGAGATTGTGAGAACCTCGTCCTGAAAGACAAGAAAGAAACGGAACAAGATAAATATTGAAAACTTTTATTTTTTATTATTTTAAATTAATAACGTTTGCGCTATGGGTCAAGTTCGTCCGTTGAGATCTACTTTACCGACCGCCTACGGTATTCTACATCTTTTTCACATAGAGGGAACAGAAGACAATGTGGTCGTTTCTTTGTTATCGACTAATTATTGAAATCTCATCGTTCGTATTAAGGTCTTAATTATTTTGGTAGAATAATTATTATCACTCTACGTTAAGTCTATGACATAAAATTCTTTATGAATCCCCCTTTACTCTATATATTTAAATCTACCTTACCGACCTTCATACGATAGCTAGCGACTCGTAACGGATGTTTGGTGAACTCACTTATCCATAGAATGTAATCTAACTATACGTTGAATTGATGTAAATTACTGGCTCGTATAATATACATAGAGACTATATGTATACACATAATGTACAAAGGGGAAACTCCACGGTTTATGTTATATGCAGTGAGTAGATCGTTACCCAGAGACGTTGTTTTGACGATAATTTGATTGTGCAATAAACTACGCTCTACTTGCTAAGATAGACAAATGATTTAAAAAATAATCCAAGACGTACGTATCGATCGATTCTTAATAATCCAAAGTAGAAACAGCCGCCGGAGCGAAGATATAAAACATTTTAAATTCGTTAAAATTTCATTCATTTCGTAATGCCGACGAGCAATTCGACCCAGTCGCTGTGTTCGCGTGCAGGCTCTATTTATGAGACTCCAGTAATATCGCAGAACGGAGGGTTACGCGAGGAGAAGGGAAACGGGGTTAGGGGAGCGAGCGTAATTTACTTTTCTCGAAAGGGTAAAGGTTTTCGTAAGTTTTCGAAACCATGACATTATATATACATGAATGACGTCTAACAGCTCCCGATAAGAAATGTAAAGCTTCTTCCGGACTTCAGAAAACCTAAGAATTACTTCTCTCGCAGTGGCTCGTATCCAAGCATAACAAAGTACGTCGACAAAATTTATCAAAGTACTAAATGACTTTGTTCGATACCCATCCCACCGTATCCCCTGTCCCGAATAATTAGTTGTCAACCCCTTCCAACCCCCCTAAAAACTTTCCATCACCTCCGGACACTTCCAAAGTCTACCATCCAGATTGTTGCGCAACAGCGATACTTAACCAATTTAGGCTATTTTAGTATCATTGTTGTAGGTTTTATTTCGCCCCGAGATTATTATACGTGGCTGGATATCCCTTACGGCTTCTCAGAAAGTGGATAAATAAGGACGAGGGAAGCGGATGGTAGGACAAATCTCCCTTCCGAGGTAGAGTCTACCCCTGGCCCTTTGCTCCCCCTACGCTATCATCCCCCGATTTAACCTTCTCATTCCCCATCCATCCACCACTGTATTTCGTTTAACTTTGCGCCATTGGTCTCACGCGAAAACTTCGAAAACGTGTTATTTATATGGGATATAAGGTTTTATTCGGTTTGGGAGCCACTGTTGTTGCCTGGGCTCCCACTGTCATCTTTTAGCTCACGCTCATCCGTACCTTTCCTTCCAAGTTGTTTCCAACAACCCTCTGGCTGCTACAACCCATCGCTGCTACTTTCTGTTTTCCGATAGTAGCCACCTCTACCCCGTCCCACCCAGCGCCTCTATATTACTATGGATACCATTTTTTTTCTTTTTTCTCTCTCTCTCCTCCCCTCGTTCTCTTTACTCTTTCGCAAACCACCCACCCTCCCCTCTTCACTCTTGTCTAACTCTTATATATACTCTCTGCTTTACACTCCTTTTCCCTTTAAGTCTCCTTCTCCTAACACCCTCTATAGCCGTTTTTCTCTCTCTCTTTCTCTCTACCTGCATACATATACATATATATATCTCTGTCTCTCTTACTCTTCAACGTTCGAAACAAGAAACCCACTTCGCGGCGGTGACACGCGAAAGCCCAAATCACGCAGGACGAATCGCTTAGGGGACTCGAGCGAAGTAAGTGTCGCGTATATCAGGCTTCTACGATTGATTCTCAGCATTGGACGTAACGCAAAGGAAACTTCGAATGGTATCTCTATAGGAAAATCCTTTTGTTATCGACGTCACTGTAAGCCCTATGAACTGTATAAACCCGACACGGGCTTTTGAGTTGCATACAAAGGGAGGTTATGGAGACGCGTTTAACCAAACCAAATACCCGTCGTTACGTTGTTCCTGGAAATTTAATCTCGATACGGGATATGCACGTAGCCCAAAAAAATAATATTTGTTATCACAGATCTATTCGCAGCTGCATTTACTGATAATTGAAATTGAAATTGAAATTTGCGGGGAATCAAGAGAAGCATTGAATTTCGAATGTATTCCTATATGTAGAAAATGCTGCTGACAGTTGGGTGTACAGTCTGTACAGTAAGTAGACTACACGTATCCTAGGCCTTGGCAAGTTCTCGACCCTCAAACCTTCCTCCTGTTTCATATAGAAAAGCTTTTCGAGCGTGTGATACCGGTTTCGCTGGATGAAAGTTTAACGCTTCCTCTTAACTTTTCATAGAGACCCACCCTTAGTCCATTCTCTTTCTCTCGCTCGCTCTGTGTATCTTCCCTCTCATCCTCCCCCCTTCCATGTCCCTACTACCACCAACCCTTACGCCTATTATTTCACCCTTTTTCTCTGTAAATTACAGTCGAACCATTCGCCACACGTGAAGCGTCTGAGTCCAACTTTTTTTTTTTGGACTTCATTTTTCTCTCTCTCTCTCTCTCTCTCTCCTCGCTTGCTCTCAGGAATCCCTTTGCAGAGTGACGAAAAAAAAGTTCTTATAATTGGACGAGACACATTTTAAAAAAATGACGTAACAGTAATATTAAATGCATAAACCTCATTAACCCGTGTTTAATAATACTGATGAAAAAATAAATTTTTTATTTTCATCCCCCAACTAAATCCCATTTAAAATTCTTACTATCAGTCAGCATCCCAAAGGTCTATCAAGAGTGTTAACACACTATATTACCTTTAAATAAATTCAGTATAAAAACTGTCGATACGTTCAACGAACATGGCGTCCGATCTTATGAATTACGTAATAATTGCGTTAAAGTTTCGTAGCTCCACTTCATTACGCTGATAAACAATGCCGAACCGAATTGAAAATTATTTATGTATGCGCCAGCTTTTGCTGCGAGATTTCTCCACTTATATATACAACATACACATAATATACATATATACAAAGTATAGCTATATCTTCCATAGGGACTTCTATACATATATATATTTGCATAGGGACCCGAAATACACACGCAGCAAGCAGTTTATGGACAACAAATATAGTTACGATTACATGTACAGAGTGCATGCTGCACAGATTGTACAGTCTATATATACACCCATAAAATCAAAGTGAAAATGTATTTCGGCGTTGCCATGGGAATTCGGCTCGCGCCCCAAACACATCGATACCCTATCAATTGACCAATACGGACGCAGTGCGGCCAAATATTACACGATGCAATGATTCGGCCTGGGTCGCTGATAGAGGAAAGTGAAGAGGGGGAGGAAAAGGTGGAATCTCCAGCTAACAAACTGTACAGCAAACACGTGGTGAATCGACGACGCCTGCTTATACATACACCCAGTATATAGACACACGGGCGTTGCGCCATACGGCAAAAGATATGGTTAACGATAGTATAAAGAATTTTCATATCATTTATAAATCCCATTGAGTCACGTATACGGTGTAACACGTGTCACGTAATCGACAAAATACTTTGAACTTTTGACCGAACGTGGTTTTACCATAAGATTCAAACGGGTGCGCTATCTTTCGGATGGTGGCGTTTGGGTTGAATAACCCGGTATACACGCGCACAGTGTATTTCAATCGGGATTAGTCAGTCGTACTGGTATTTTCATTAGCTGTCAATTTTTTTTTTTCTTTAAGGGATCGTTCAACCCTCGTTCTATTATTTGGTAGTTACGCGCTTCACATTTTTTTTTAATGTCGCAGCCGCCCTGCGGCCGTTCACAGAACTAAAGGACATAATCGGATAATCATGGCTATAATAAAAATTATATGCAATAGAAACGCGATACTGCAGTTGACGTATTCGCCGGGCGTATATAATACATTCATGAGATCTTGTGTACACAGTACTTCTGTATATGTAGCACGTGTATTGGGTATACATATGTATATAGAGAACGAGAGAGAGGGAGAGAGAGGGAAGGAGTAATGGAGAGAAAGAGAGAGAGAGAGAGAGAGAGAGTAGTATTATGGAATATGTAGGGTGTCAGGTGCAGGGGTTCTCAAACTGGTATTCGTTAGATTGAATTTATAGATATAATTTTTCTTATCTAACCCTCTTATCAGAAATCATTGTTTTGCCATACTTTTTATCAGGCATATACCGACGCCCTATAGACGCGACGTTTAACCACGTGATATCCGGAAATCATGTTTCCCGGATAGCAAAGGATTATCCCGTTCGATAAATCCCGTAAATCTATCGGGATAAGATTATTTGTTTGGTTTACTTCGTGTGGCTTGAAATAGAGGGCAGGTTTTATTTTGACAGACTATTTGAATGACTGACAAGGCTTTTTATACCACTTTGAAAACGGGACTTTGCATTTTCATTTTTACTCTAATGGGAAATTCTAAAATAACCTTTACGATCTCGTATATAACGGGAGGTAAAAAGGTAAGGAACGCGTTAAGGGTAGTTTGAGAGTCGCTGACCGGTATAAATCATTGTTAGATTAAACCCTCGAGCACGCTAGTGGCGGTATGAGGCAATGGTGCGCTTTCAGGAAATATAGGGTGACCCAAAAGTTCCGACCCATATTTCATCCAAACGCTTACGATTTCCCGGTACGATCGGGACTCATCCAATTTGCGAACATTACCGATCGAGTTAACTTTCCCACGAGGGTAACGAAACTTATTTTATACAATATCCATTAGTATATATAGATCGATAGAGACAAAGTAATCAGAAGCGAATAGTGATCGATCGTTAGATATGTCGTGTATATAGATATACTGTACAACCAATAAAACATTTCCTATACCATATATATATATATACATATATATATATCCAATCAAAGCAATGACGTAAACTCGTATTACAGTTAACACGCAAACCAAGAGCAGAGACTACGTAAAGCTCTGGTTTGATATAAATTACGCAACGATAGTTAATTGAATGCATTCATCAGATGGCTGAATTAATAATAAACATCCAATTAGCGAAGTTCCCAATTAGAGCGTGTAACGCTGACTTCCACGTTAAACTTTATATTCAATTCAAGAGAGAAACACGTAAACAGTGTCCGGGCGATTCAGCGTTTCTGAATTTAACCCCGGAGTGGGAGGTGGGTAGGCGACAATCGAAACGACATATCCTGGTCAACCGAAATATACGGTCCTAATAAGTCCACTCGGTGTCTCTCTTGCACGTCTGCTACCACGGAGCTCTAAAGCCGACTCTGTCTATCCTCCCTCTCACTCGCACTCGCGCTACCAGTTAATTTCCGGCGTTCCCAAAGTCATCCTGGCCCTTCGATTCCGCAATCGGCTACGTGACGATCGGTTTGAAAATCAATGAGACTCCGGGACGCTAGAGCGATTAGAAAATTAGAGAGGGTCGCGAGTGCGACTAATGAAATCTTTACTAGAGGGTAGTTGTTAATTTTTCAAATTAATTACCACGGATAAGAATAACCGATAGGGGTAGAAGTGATTTTTCATGCGGGTTTATTAGCTTTAATGAACCGCTCGGGTACGTGGCGCAGCATTCTTGAGGATTGTTCTAAATCACTGGGTATTTAGTGCTTTGAAATTCAAGCACAAACTGTTTAGAATTTATCTGTTATGCAAGCAGCGAGGCGCAAATGTGTTTCCTGGTATTTCTAACCCGCTTCTTGGTTCTGGGGAATATTACTCGGCGCCTGCGCACATGGCAACCCCATTCCGTAAGCGCGTCAACCGAGCTTGGATAAACGTAGATTGAAATTGGTTTTTGATTATTGTTTTTATATTCGTTCGGTATCGAGTAAATATGCCATTTCTCTTTTTTTGTGCTTTATGCATCGTGCAATTAATATTTATTTCATTCCACTCTTTCGTTACGCACTGTTAAAGGGGCCGAATAAAATTATACAAAACTGTCGCCAAGTATAGCTCGGAGATGAATCTTGTTACGAGCATCTCTCGCGAATGCTTTTGCTTGTCTTCTTATCGCGCCTGAATTAAACCCTTAAAGAAAGAACTGATTGCTTTTCAACGTTTCAAGAATCATAATTAACTAGACGGTACGAGAAATTTTTTTATGTTTTCTTCTGTACCTCCTTGTATATACCTTTATCCTCGTGTGACGGTGGTGGCTCCTTTGTTTTCATTTGACCCCCACCCCCCCCCACACCACGATCCCATTTCACGTGGACTCTTTGTCGCGCGTTTCCTCTCTTAATTGCAGAATAAAAATATCTACAGGGTTATAAAAAAAGTAAACACGTGCTAATAAAATTTGACAGCTGTCAGACGATCATTTGGTTATAAGTGAAGTTAACCAAATCCTATTTTTTACAATGACAAGATATACGTATATATGTCCAATACGGAAATATCGACTCGCGGTATATATTTACCCCCTTCCCCCATTCGTTATGTCCATTTTGTATGGTTTATCCGATACTGTCATGGATTTCATTCCTGGGTCAAAGGGCAATATTTATTTTTTTTATCTCCCTACTCCCTTACTGGGAGGTAGAGACCCTTCGACCCTCGTGTCCCTTATCGGTATAGGGTATTATTCACGTTAAAAATTCGTCCCTGCATCAATCTCATTTTCATATTTGTCCACCCTCTCCAACTGTCCAGTTTATCCCAGTTCAGAACGAAACGTTGAAAATTCATTAAAACTCGCGCGCGAGACTCTTGTCGTGTTTCGGATTATTATTATTATTTCTTTCCTTTTGTCTCGCCGATCAAAGAGTGGGGATATTGCGTGCGACTAGAAAAACGGGACTTTTCCTGACAAGCAGCCCTAATTCGGAACCGTCTACCTCCTTTGATTCGATAACTCAACAAAAACCGATAGGGGCGGCTGATGGGCTGATTCTCAACGAGGGTTTAAGTCGACCACTCGTGCACACTAGACACAATCAATACATTTACCCAGTCGGAGTACCGTCGACATAGCTGTTCTATTTTTTCTCCCCCTCTCTGTCTCCATCATCCCTATCCGTCCCTCCTCCTCCCACCCATTCATCCCTCCACCGCACCCTTTAGTTTAACGATCATTAATCACGAAACCCATTAATGAAAGTTATACCGTTGGCGCATTGAAATTTTGATTATCACGGATCTGGAATGTATTTTACAAGGTAAATTATTTTCAAACTTGAAAATTATTTTTTTTAACTTTTATTTGACATCAAACTTCAAATAACATCTAATTTCATGTTCCTCGCGGATGGGTAATATTAGCATAGAGTATATATAGATTCAGGTAGATACAGTCCCTCGCTACCTGGCAACGTGGTCTCGAAGTAATTCACAAAGGCGAATTCGTAATGTGCAAATTTGTAATGAGTCAATATATATATATAGACAAATATAAATCTACCTTCAGTCACAAAGTATATATATATCTTTTATCGAGTAACGCTTTAGATTCACAACGAGATAACCCTATAGCCAAGGCATCCATTTGCAATTAGCTGTTGCCAAGTTTTGCAAACCACCTATATGACCTGACTCACTAGAGGCGCAGCTAACCAAGATAGGATATATGTATGTAGGATAGAAGTGCCTGGTTTGCCAGCCTGCCTGTAGTTAACGTCAACGAAGTATAGCCGTACTATAAGAGGGTTTCGGTTTCCCATTGAATCCATGTATCCCGTCTTTAACGAATAACAGTCTGTTATGTGTACATAGGTGTATCCACAGTGTATATATATATATACAAGGGCACGATTCGCGTGTTTCCGATTGATTACGGTTTCATATATCGTTCTTCCTTTACCCATCCAACGACAGTGCATTTTACTTTGTATCGACTGAGATTGTTCAGTGACGTCATTTACGAAAACTTTTCTAATTTTCCATGGCGGCTCAGCGGGAAGAAAATATTCTAAAACTTGAAGCGGACAAAAACCTGACTCATTTTGAATATTAACGCCGGGGTGAGGGGAGGGGGCTGGATTGCGGGTCATGCAAAAGAGGGAGGGTATAGCGAAAACAGCACGAGGGTACTATGGGTGCTGGGGATAAGAGACAGTTTAAAGTACGAAATATTAATTACACTGGTTGCAATTAAGGTTAATTGACAAATATATATAACCTACGAATTCATATATATAAATTCATATATATATATATATATATATATATATATATATATAACGAGATGACGTTGAAAAAACGGCTGTAAATGTAATTGCGCAATCGAGGATTCCTAAGCGTCGCGACGCCTTCGTTATACGAACCCAAGGGGGGCTAGTAACCTTCTTCGATTTTATTCCCAACGCTACCCCGAGGCTGCGTTTGCAATTCAATTGCATTTTTCCAACCCCCTCCCACCCCCCATGCTACCGAGACGCACGGCGTCGGTCGCAGGTATCAAAAAAATTTTTAACTTTTCCGTAAAACTAGAAAATTTATTTTCTTGTCCGCCGTCGTAGCAGCGAATCGCGGTACCTGGGTACAGGCAAAGTTAAAACGGGCGCCATTAGTGAAAATGTCGATAATGGTAACGAGTGAGTTAAAATTTAAATATCATAGCAATGACGATTTCTCTATACTGGGTATATTGTATAATTGCATTATACTACGCGAGACTATAGTGGACGGAGTATAGTTGGGTATACTGTATATGGTACGTGATCGTTCGAGAAAGGAATAGTAGTTGTGACAGGGCCTTTACGTTCTTAAACCTGAAAGCTATTCTATAAGTCTCAAACATAATAGACCACGTATATAACACAATCATGCAACTTTAGTGTGGTAGCTATTCCTGCGGCGTGACTCGAGTGCAGTGGTTCTCATCGATAACCTTTTTCGCGAATAACGACCGTTGACTCATTTACAAAGTGGGACAAGCACACGGCGATCCAGGTACAAGTTGAGAACCGTGAAGAACAGCTTTTTTTCGCAGATAATTAGACACGTAAAGCAAGCGAATCGGGACAGATACGGTTGGCTGAAAGGAGTCCAACAGAATGAAAAAGGAATGATAATAAAGGTGCAGAGATAAAATAAAATGGGAAAAGAGCCAAGGAAAAAAAAAGCAGACGTATGAATCGTTAAGGTAACTGTGTACCTTACAGTAAGTTACATACTAATTATTTAAATGACTGGTTATTACAGTGACTAAACGAATCTACTGTTTTGTCGAAGACTACGAGACAATGGTTCCTGAAAAATCCGCTCGGCGGCGCTCGCGTCATTGTTCTCGAACCTTCCACGTTGTAATTCAATTCCACAATTATTAATCGTTAATTGGCTGGAATCCACGACCCTCGCACGGTGGTCCCTGCACGTATGTGGTACGGGTCATTCGTTAACCCCCCCTCCCAATAACCCACCCATATAACCCCCCCCCCGAATACCTCTTTCTCTCTCACTTTTCAAATCATGGGTCACTGTAGTATTCCATAAAAAAAAAATAGTTAAAATATGCGAGGGCGCCACAGTCGCATTTCAGAGGTTGGGTTTATGGCCGAACGAATTCCCTTTGTTAATAATGTGCCAACTACACAATAGGCGTAGGCACACAGCGTCGGTAAAATATTGTATATGAAAACTGGAAATCGTGTTAGTTCGCGGAGCGCTGCGGGTAAAGAAATAAACAACAAGACCCACCTACTTCCATCGGGAGCACCTCGCCATCCTCCCCATTCCCCCCCCCCAACCACTCCAACCCCCCCCCCCCCCTGTAACCT
>JAYRCB010000193.1:167627-184501 GCA_036026315.1 Trachelus stipa
GAATAGCAATTCTTTTAGTGCCTTTAAGTAAATCAGTGTATATATATATATATATATATATATATATATATATATATAGATATATAACGTTTGAGTATCGACGATCGGCCATTTTCGCGATTAGCGTCAATTACGATTTCACAATCAAGGACGCTGACGCGTAATTCGCGCGGCCCTGTGTGTCAGTTATTAAAACTTTAATCATTTCTATTTCAGTGTACAGTCGCGTCAGGAAGTTTAGACTTTTGTTATTTTCGATACTCTCCACCGTGCCAGTGGAACGCCTGGTTACGGATTCGACTCAGCGCGAGTACAGTTCACGGCAAAAGTTAGCAGAACGTCAAGTGGAAAATCCAAAGGGAAAGATCTTCGATCTCTTTTTTTCTTTTTGCTTTGCTTTTCTCTCCCCCCCCCCCCCCCCTCGGTACGTCATCTCCCCTTTCATTCTTTTCAATAGCAAATCTAGTCAACGTCCTTAGGCTAAAAAGCAGTCGTTAACGAAGAGTTTACGACTCAGGACGTCTAAGGCTTCCTCTCTCTCTCTCTCTCTCTCTCTCTTGCTCTCTCACCTTCTCCCTTGTCTATAACTCTGACTCTATCCCGAGGGACCATAAGGGGTCCCGACGTGACAACGGCGAACTAAGACTACAGGCAGGACTCGGTTTATCCTCTTTATCCTTCACCACTAGTTTATTCCACCCATTATACTGTCACTGGAGAAATTATAATAAAGCGTCGCGACGCCAGTCGTCTCTAACAGACTGTACAGATAGAATATTTTAAAAAGGTACGTACGAGTATCGTAATCGTTAGTATAGCAATGGTGTCAGAAACGATAACATTGTGTAAGAGAAAAATTGCGGTGAAAACCGATAAAAATGAAAAATAAAGAGCCAAAAGTAAGACAAAGGGACTGTGTAACAGTGGCGAATGAAAAATCTGCAGTCGGGAGATTAACGTTCTACGATCTAAATGCGTGTGTATTTATATATATATATATGTATCAATTATATATATATGTTATATAGGTATATACACAGTGAAAGCCAAGAATAGGAACAATGCACATTTGCACTCTGCCAAAGGGATGGGATGTGCGTGTGCGTCTAGTAAGGAGTTCCTTTCATATTACATAGGAGCATAGGAGAGTATCCATGAAAAAGGCTTTGCAGGAGGAAAACTGTGCGAGAGCGAGATGGATATAAAAGAAAAGAAGAAAAAAGGAAAGAAATGGATAAAGGGCAGAAAAGTAATTTAAAATATACAATAATGGAAGAAAGTCTTTGCAACACGGTTAGAGGACGAGTTGAATATATTTTATATACGGTATAAATGATATAGGAGCTCCGACGTCGCATACCTGTATGTACTGCGTATACTCGGTCGGTACGGCAGGATTTCTTAGTTACCGATCGAACAACTTTTACATCCCACTGTAAAGTCGAGTCACATACCTGCCTAATGCCCGACTATAAATATTACAATTCCAGCGCGCCCCGCTGCTCGCAAGTGGAAGAAGTTTCGCTCCTTCGATAGTGTATCGGGGAGGCAGCCATTTTCGTGTGGATTTTTTTGTCTTGTCGATCCGCGAGACTCGGTCACACGTTGCGACACCAATATCATTGACACGTTAAAATTTATATGCCAACATTTTTTACATCGGCCAATCGTGTGTGTATATATATATATATATATATATATATATATATATATACACACCCTTGAAAATATAAATTTTAGAATCACGATTTCACGTCGATGATTCATGACTCAAGGATGAATTTTTGAATTTGGCGCTTTTTTTTAGCAACTCGCGTCATCGTATACGATACTCCCACAGTGGATTCATTTAATTCGTTGTTGTTTAAAAATATATTTATGCATTTGCTAATACATGAATACATGAATGATTCCTCGAGGCGTTTACATAGTAACGATATGCTTGAATCTGGTGAAATTGAAACGCGACTGTCTCTCTTTCGCAAGGTCGCATAGACTCGAATACATATATTAATATGCATAACGTGAATCCGTCTGACCCTTCTTCTCCCCACTCCTCGACATTCTTATCTCCTCACGCTCGGTGTCTCCCTTTAACCCACTATCCCGTGCACGAGTCTAGTTTATCTTTTTTGAGTCTCTATCGTTTTCTAATGCCAAGAACAAAAAATGAAGGAAAAAGTTTCAACCTCAGCTAATCCGTCGCTGTGACTCGACAAAAGTCAATTTTCCCTCGCAGTCGAGAATTCACATGGAAACTAATCAAATATTTTATCGTATTCAAAAAGAAAAAAAAACCCAGATACGCCCGTTAAAAATAATTTTCATCGCATTGCACGTATAAATTAAACGTGGGCGTATACGTGTTTATTTTTTTTCTTTCAATCCAGTCTAATAAAAATTCGTTTTTAACGGATCTGCATTCCATTTAATAAAATGAAAGATTCGAGATATAATTTGTTATTATAACGAATTATCGGGACATACGAAATGAAAATTTCTTGTTATACAAAAATTTATATCAAAACTAATTAAATTCCAATCGGACGCAACAAATGTGTCTCGTTAGTGTGATAAACAACAGAATTTTATCGGCGTTCGATACAATTATTATCATCACGAATGCGATAACAAATTCAAAACGCAATCCGTCCGAGTGACAATAACATTGTCGTTGTTTTATTATTATGAGATACTACAGCGCAAATAGTGTTTGACTTCGTGCACGCATAAATAGAATCTTGGACAATTGTTTCTCCTCTTCCTCCCCTCCCCTCTCACTCCCCCACCACCCCCTCCAACGGCACACTGACTCCCCTCCCCTCTCCGCCTGCACCGTTCCTCCCCTCTACCCCTTAACTTTAACTTCACGCGACTCTGACCTTTCCCGCCGTGGCGCCCCGCCACTTTTTTCTCTCCAGTCCTTTATCGTTCATCCTCTACCCCTCCTTTCTACACCTGCCCCCCCCCAGCCCACCTCCTTCTCCCGCATCCACTTTTGCAGCCGTATTACTTAAGTTTTCGAGGTAATAAAAGCCGGAAGCCGTCACGAATTTCCTCGTGAGCGTATTTTGTACTTTCTCTCTCTCTCTCTCTCTCTCTCTCTCTCTCTCTCTCTCGCTGTTTTTTCTTCTCTTTCATCATTCCCAAGACCTTTTCTTTTTCGCTACAGACTGTATATACCCGCATACAGAAGCGCACGGACCATCCATGCAAAAAGTGTTCAGGCTTTACTTGTGAAATGAGAAAAAAATTGTCTAGCCAATTACAGCTACGAAGAAACGGCGAGATATAATTTTATCCGATGGTCTGTATATATGCATATATATATTGAATCGATAAAATACATGTTTACGTATGTATATTATATACAATATATATGATACAGCGACGTGAATAATTTTCGCGAAAATATTAATCTTCACCGGAGACAGTAAATTGTCTATGGCAATGGTCCGATTAAATATCCAGCGCATTAGGAGCTTAATTAATTAAACACGTATCGATTGAAGCCGAGATAGTCCACGCAGCGTGTAACGTGGACGCGGCTTGTAGATTGGATAGGTGGGGGATGGTCTAGCGGGGGCGACGGGAACTCGCGGGGGCGAGTCAACCTGCTTGGATCAGTGGTTCTCAAAGAGAACGAATCATAATGCATTTTTAATATTTATCATATCGCATTATGTAAGCCGATGCTCCCGATAAGGTCGATAAAATTAATGTGAAATCGTCTGTCACGAAGGAGTCATTTTCTTTCTCTTATACATACCGTACAACATTGGATAACGATATCACGCAGTGTCTTGGATAATTAATTCGTTTTTTTTCGTCGCTTGGTATCTCCGAGTCAATTAAAAGAAAACTACAGCGGCGACATCTGTCGTAAATTTTCCAAAGCACTGTTTCATTACGACTCATATATATATATATATGTATATACCAATTAGAAATAAAAGGAATAATGAAAAAAACGATCGAAATTTCAAGCGACCCTGAAAATTCGTTCTGACTTTTAATTAGTAATTATAAAAATTACGCAGTCTCTTGTTTATCCTTGTAAAAGTCAACCATTCTCGTCCCGTCTCGTCATTTCGTTATCGAGCGTCCCCACGCGCGACACCGCCGAAAGCGTCGGTTATGCATCGGCGAGAAAATCGTCGCGAGGCTGCGTGACGTCACTGTTATAAAATGAAATAATAAGAAACACGGAACTTTTTCCTTCGTCATAATTCAACGTCCTTGTCAAATCCATTTTCAACCTGTCTGCGCACCTGGCGGAGTCGAGGTAGTCCAAGAATAACATGGAGTATATATATACACAGAAAAGTTAAAAAAGTCACAGCGTTTCCCGAAGGGTTAACGAGTACGGGTGGTAGGGTTAGGTGAGAAGAAAGAGAAAACGGGGAGGGGAAATCGTTGATGAAAATTCCGTAATTTCAGTGAAATTTTACGTGGGATGTAGAGCGCACGGAATTATGGTCTCGTAATGGCGCTCTAGGTTAAACAAGCAACGCGTCGCGTTAGGAAATACACGTGTGTCAAAGTGGTGGCGACTATCGTCGCTTCATTGAAAAGTGACTGACTGGCAATAGGATGGACGGTAATCCTCCCGAGACTCGTATACAGTCGTGTGCGTGTATACCTATGTATATATAGATATAGGTAACAGGGAGTTGTATCGAACGGAGTATATAAACGTACGTCCTATATCCACCTCGATGAATCTTGATGAAGATAATGATTTCCGAACTACGTTATTTCTCTTGTACATAGACGTGTATATATATATATATATATATTATATAAAGTACTCAATGTTCTCGCGGATTAAATTAACCGGAGGCAAGTTGAAAATTAATTTTCGAAAACTCGTCCTTTGAAACTCATACTGGAGTGGTACGGTAAAAGCCGTAAATTCATAATAATAATATTCCGAGTATTATTATACAGCCTCTTTCATTAAATCCTATTTCCGTTTCGTGATTGTCTTATAAATATTAAAAAATTTTACTTTTTACTCTAAATTTCTTTCATCAAATTTATAATCAACATTTTTTCGATATTCCTTTTGAGTTTTTTTTTCCTGTGATATCTTCAGCCACTCTTTCGGATCAGGCCACAAGGTTTTCCGAGGGTGACCTCGAAAGGACGGGGAAGATCTTGGCCGAGGGAGTCGGAGGGGGGATGAGAGAATGGTACAGAGACCTGGAAGGATGTACCCAGCATCCGTTCGTCGATAATGCTCGAGTAATTTATTTATTTATTTATTAACTCAATTCGCAGCTATAACGTGACCACGGACCAAAACGGCATTTTCTCCCTTCCATAAGGCACGAGGTTCGACCTGCACCCATGCGACCTCAATTAATTGACTGTGACGAGTGAATTTAATATCGCTCGATTGAACATTACGTATTTTATACGCGTTTCCAGCCCCGTTACTATTTCGCGACAGTCGCTTAATGAGCCGCGAAGTCCGCGCATGCCGCCGAGGGATAGGATCGAAGTCTGCCATGACGCCGCTGGCAGGGTCTGGATTTAAATTTACGAAAATAAAGTAGGAAAAAAAAATTTTACCCAAAATGCCAATAATTCAAAAAAATATTACGATAGGTCGTCGTAGTCGTCATTGCAGGGTGAACGTGAATTTTCAAAATCACCGATCAGTCGGACACGTGACTGTCAGGAAAAAAAAAAGTACGTAAATATTGAAAAGTCAAGAACGCGCACGAAGATATGGATAAGCAAGGCGACCGAGTCGAGGTGAATTTATTTGATTACTCTACCAGTAAGCAAGAGACGAGGAAAGCCAGGAGTTTATTGAGAATTACTGTGATAAATAATAGCGGGGCGGGAGAACAGGCAGCGCCAGGCATCGCGGCTGAGAGAACGACAGCGAAATAGCTTATACACCCAAGTAGAGAGGTTATATACTATAGCGATATAGGTGCTT
Source organism: Trachelus stipa (assembly GCA_036026315.1). Classification (NCBI taxonomy): domain Eukaryota; kingdom Metazoa; phylum Arthropoda; class Insecta; order Hymenoptera; family Cephidae; genus Trachelus; species Trachelus stipa. The sequence continues at coordinate 173,581 of JAYRCB010000193.1, forward strand.
GCCGTGAGAGAGAGAGAGAGAGAGAGAGAGAATGAACGAGCTTCCATAAAGGAGACTCGCGTGCGATAGAAAGAGAAGGACGAAAAGCTCGTTTTACACAGAGCAAAAGTTCTGGTAGCTGCGAGCGTAAAGCAACACGCACAACGAGTAACGCCGTGCAGCAGCGAAAGCGAAATACCGTATCATAAAAGTGATAATTTTGAAACGAAGAATCCAAAAAAAGTTTTTTTGGCTTTTACGCGCATCCCTATAGTCGTAAATTTTTAATAGCCATTACGTTATGCACTTTTTTTTTAGCAATAAAAAAAAGTCCCTCACGAATACGTGCACGTGGATTTTTCTAATTTTCCTATTCACGAATATCTTCTACCTCCCTTATATACCGGGTCGACATTTTTCAAAATCTCATCGACGTCTTCGTCGCTCCTGTTGATCTTCGCGACGTTTGAACAGGTGTCGCAGCTCGTAAACTCGTGCCGACCTCGACCCGCATCTTTATTGCGCTATTCGTTTCCAGTTTACCATTAATCTCGGAACCGAGTCGATAGTATACCCTGTTGTTGATCGATCGTTCGATCAGCGTGATCGATATTTTAATAATACTTTTCAAACGATCGCCAATTGCCGAACGTCAACTTTACTTCTCCCCCCCTTATTTCCAATTCACCTAACCCCCTGCAATTTTCCCTCGTCAACAGGAGTTATCGACTAACCCACTCACCTACCTATCTATATGTATAACTACACTGTATCTACCTTAGGACCTTTTTTAATTATCCATGTTCGATCTTTCCCATGTAGGGACGGCACGTAGATGATCTCCAGCGATACGAGTACGAAGAGTCGTGACCTTTTTTTTTTTCGAAAAAATTTCAAATTTTATAATTATAAAAAGAAAGTCAGCTGTCATTTTTTAACGTTTCATTAGCCTGTACAAAAGTAGGACATTTCAGAATTTACTCGCGTATCCACATTGCCACCAGAGTTTGTATACCGTGTGCGATGTAACTCTAGTAACGACTGCGTCCTGACAGGTAACATTTATTTACATATACCGACGCAGCGCGTCATTTGGTCAAGACTTAAATATAGTTCTGTGAAAATACTACTAAGAAATCAGTTTCGTGTCTCCACTTAAAGTTTAGCTATGACCCCCCTCCCGTTCCCGTCCCCACTGCCACACTTATTCCCAAGCTCTATTTTCAGTAAGTCCAAAGAACACGGTACAAGAGCGTCATTCCGAACAAATCACACGCTCGGTAAAGTCTGTTCGACAATCGTGAAATAATACATAAAAAATTCTCTATATTTCCCAACACACATATTTCATCCTATAATACTAAATACATAGTTCTAAGCTACTCCACAATTTTCTAAACCCCACTCGTTCGGTACACGTATCATTATACCTTCGCACACAATAATACACATGCTTTGGCACACGGTTAGTTCCCAGCATCGCCGCTCGTCGCGCCATCTCTCGTAATAACCGCAAACCATACACGACCCAACAGGCTGCGTACTTCCATAAAATGATCTTTAATAAAACGATCCACGTAACTCGAATATTCTGTAACTCGAGAGTGGATGAGTCAGTATATTAAAATTTTGCATAAATTCGCGAATAAAACTTTGACTAATGCTTCGAGTTTGTAGCTATGTGTAAGACTGATCCATGGAATTCTGATCTCATCTGGTATCCCTATTACGATACACTCATACCATCCTCTCTCATCTTAAGATTTGCATCTTCGTCCATATAACTGCTTTGATCTCGCAATTTCTATCTCTTTTGCGTCTCATGATTTTCTATGCTTTTTTCCTCTTTCCTTCAGCCCAGCCTCCCCCTCCACCCCCACCCCGCTCCACCGTCCTATCCTCGTTTCACCAGCACGGAATGCGTCATTACGCTCGTTCCTCTCGCCCAGTAATTAGCCCATCGTCCTGCGGTTTACGAGGCTCGTAATATCGGGCCCTTGTTGCAAATACACGAGGTGATTCATCCTAACGAACGGTTCGACTTGATCTCTATCGTTTGGGTTATACCGGAGTGACTGTCTGCCTGTCTCTGGGAGTCGACACGATGGAAATTCATTAGCCGCTTATTTGGATTTGACGTATCGACCCTGTAAATCGATGTAAATACTTCGTAGATGGATTTATTAATGTCTGTATACGTAAGGGGGAATAACAATGGTAATAAAAGAAGCACGAATTTCGGACATGTAATCTGTTTATATCCATAAGGCTGCTAGAGTTTATCGTAGCCGAGTCCATGTTACAGGAGGTGACCTCGCGTCACAAATAACCAGATATTATTTCTTGGGACTTTTTTTTTTAGGCAATTTTGCAGCAACTCCGTACGACTCTGGGGGGGGGGGGGGTTACTTTGCTTTTTTTCTCGTAAAAATGACAATTTTGGTAATTCAGTCAAGGCTGGTTTAGTGAACGTTTTATTTCAGCCAGTCGCTGCGAACTGTCTTGTATGACTCATGTGGATGCCTGAGTGATAATTTTTGGGGCTTGATGAAAATATTGAATTTCAAAAAAAAATATTTTTGCACTTGCGTACGGATGAAATTTTTATCGTCCCACGAATAACCTCTTATCATATGCCGATACGTGGAATATATAGGGGCGAAAAGAAATTCTAGTCAGATCGAAGAATCCCGCCTCGTGTAACTCGACCGGAATCCAACGCGATTTCATATTCAGACGTTGGAAAGTATTTTGCATAATTTATTTTACTGCACATTTTTTTTCCTCTTTCATTCTCCACCTCCTCCTCTACCCGCTCAACAACTACACCCCGCGTACTTCGTGTTGTTATTCTACTTTATTTTATTCCCTGTCTTTTTTTTCCTCCTCGTTCCATTCCTTTCCGAAGATCGGGAAGCGTCCGACAAAAAAGTGAACCGCAACGAAATTGTTTGTCGCATACCGAAATGGCAGTATTACCCATAAATCGATCCTACGAGTAAGTTGGACCAGACGTGACGTCACTGGAGGTTTAAAAAAATCATGGTGATTGACAAAAAAAGATATAAAAAAAAATGAAAAAAAATTCTACAAAAAATATTATTATCAAAATATGAAAAACAAAATGTCATAGAATCCATCCAACCGCTCGCGCAAGGACAACGAGTATCTTTATCCTCGAAATACCATAGGGAGCAGTGACAGCCGTTCTTGGATTCATAGGCGACGTTAAGGAGACACATCGTGTAATTACGTGAAATTGCGTAATTTTTATCAGAACCGTCGACCGCCATTGTATATCTATATACGTGCGTATATGCTTGCCGAGTAGAATGGGGAGTTTTAGGTACACTTTATATATATATATATATATATATACACATACATAAATTCGTAATACATATAATATATATAAATACGAAACCAACCTGTATACCTATAGATTGTGGTACGGAACCTCATGGCTGCCAATTAGCAGGAGATTAACAAAAGGTTATTAGTTGCAATAACGCCGACGAATGCGACCCTTTGCCAACTCCGTCCTAACGATCCGACGTGTCATCGGCGCCATATTCTATTTTCAATTCGCTGCCAACCAACTACAGTGATTTTCTAACCTAAGATTAATTTTTTTCAAAAATTCCTAATTCGCGAATTAAAATTGCAACCGAGTACATTTTCTATAATCGATGCACCGAAGCCAGTCGTTCGATTAAATAATTACGAAACGGATTTAAAAAACCGGTCGCGAGGGTGCGTGCGAGTGATTGCTCGAGTGCGTAATGTGTTTCTACGTCATCGTTCTACATATGCTGATGCATATTTTTTTCATGCCTTCCCTCCACCCTCTTGACCGCCCGGGAACGAGTGTACAGGTTATAAAAATGCAATCAACGCGTATATATATAACTTTTATATATCGAGCACGATTCGCTCTTACATTTGAATAACTTTTATCGGTGCTCTGATAAAAGCTCGAATCTTCCAACAGTCACTGGGCTGACAGTGTTAACCAATAACGTATGCAAATAGATGCAGGTGAAGACACGATAGGAACATTCACGAAGCACAGAGAGACGCGCGTCGCGTTAAAGAGACGCCACATGACGCTTAGACGTCTTTATATATATGTATACATACACAAAGACGTGCTGTAAAATTTATCACGGGCAATATTATCCCTGGACAATTTTATATCAAATTTTCGAGTATACAGCATGTAGGTCACCGAGCTTCTCATTAAGTTATTTAATTACTGGCGCCCATTATTTCTGTTCGCGGGATAAAAAATTTTTTAAAAAGAAACGTCTCACGATGATTACACGTGTACAGCTCGCGCGTATTAATAAGCGCCTAATGCAATTGTCTCTGGGCGTGTATAAAGCAAAAATTGATGCGAACACTTGTGTCGCTTAATGAAAATCGCGGCGTCCTAATTCTACATGTACCTCGGTAGGGACACGCTAGATGGCAGCACGCGTTGCCCGATCGGTAAAGTAGGAAACCTTCTGATTTTAATACGGGAACAGTGCGTCCTCGTTCGAGGCCATGTTTGATATTCTAATTGGGCCGTTTTACATGTTAAAGAACGATTCGCCCGGCGAGAGAGGTACTTTAATTAAAGTGCGATTCCTGGGAGTTCCTGGCTCGCCGGTGGAGGGGAGGAAGTCACCGAGGTAGGTGAAGAAGTGGGGGATAGGAGATTACGGAGAAGGTGGTCGCCTGAGAATGGAGAGTGTTACGGCTGGTATGTATATATATATATATATATATATATATATATTTCTAGAATTCTAGTTATGGGATAAGTTTCATAGGTGATATCAGTATTCCCATGTGTGACCGTGGTATACGAGGAACACTGTTATATGGGAAAAGTTGTTATCTCTTGTAATCACTTACCCATACGTGTCCTATCCTATATAGGGTTATTCATGAGAAGCGAATCACCTCAAGATGATTATACCATAGAAATCAAACGTAAAGGCTAACCTTCGTGTGATGTCATCATCCGCGAATAATTCCTGTACGTATATCAGTAACGCGTGAAATATATAAGACGCGCATTGACGTTTTTGAAAATTGGGGCTGAATCTTACCTGAAACAGAAAAAAGAAGAAATCGTTAAATCACCATTACAAATGGAGACGACCTTCGACGTGGGATAAGTTGACGTGATATGGAAAAAGACGCTCTGGCGTCGCGACGAGTTACCATAGACGAGAAAGTGGCAGAGATACAGGAAATGAAATTTTGAAAGGAGAAAATACTCGAAAAAAATATTAAAAGTCGAAAGTGTACGGGAAAAATCGGATTAACCAATGCTTTGAATATAAAAATGCTGCTTGCTTTGAGTGTACACACACTCGAGATATTATTTATGAATTTTTTCGCTCCGCGGAATTCGAATAGCCAGCTATATTTTAAATTGACTTTTGCGCGATTTCTCATTTTAGCGGATTAATTTCTAATCGCCGTGCCATATTCTAGTCTTACGAAATACACGTTCCATTGCGAGGAGTTATTACGAACGAGCGAAATACCCGTTAAATACAAAAATAATTGAAATCACGTCGTAAGATGGAAAAAAGAAATATTGGATGCATGCTCTAATCTACAAGTCACGGCTGTACGTTATCATCGTTATCGTTCGCGCGTCAACTCGTATGAATTTTTATTATGAGATTGCGCGAGAAGTAAAAGTTTTTTAAAAAGAGGATATACATATACAACCGCAGTCGTGTTTCTGAATAAAACCAAAAAAAAGTTTCTACAGATATATATATATATATGTTAGCACGGAGCACGCATGCAGACAAAATTGAATCTCGGAATGTATTCCATAAATAAATAAAAAGTTTCTGGTAGTACTGGGTTAGGGTGGGGGGAGGTGGGGTAAGAGGGGGCGAGTGATGCCACGAGAAACGAGAGCGATGGGGTTGGGGGTTGGGGGTTGGGGGTTGGGTATGCGCAGAAGGTTATGAAAGTGTGTAGAAGAGGCAAGAGAGTTAACACAAACACACCCTATAATGTATATGTATACTCGAGTATAGCAAGTATAATGTGTATACAGTAGCGACGCTTGGCGTCGCGGCGCATTGGTTTATCAACGTACCGGTGGACGCGCGTGTATTTATATCTTCTCTCCCTGTATGAATGGCCGCTGTCAATGTGGAACGCGTTACGTATTCATATACACAGATTATATGAATACAGTCAAGGCATACATAAAGCCCGGTTTACACCGAACGAAAAGGAGCTCCGAGAGTCGTCGATTGGATGGCCTTTCACCGAATTCGATGACAATAAAGCGCGCGGACTATAGAAAACTCGTCGATAAGTAATAACTCGCGGACGCTGTATGAAAATTGTTGTATCTCGTAATAACAGCCAGAGGCCACGCCCCCGTTTCAAATTATTACTCGATTATTGAGATTTTACGTAAATAGCCGCGTAGTATAACGAAATACTCGGAATTAATCCAGACCCACCTGTTATAGTCTGCACAGTGAAATATAGTCTGCGTGTACATAATTAACGACCGATAACATTTATCTGTCATTAATATATAGAATTTTTGAAATTTCATATATTTCTCTCGATCGCTTTCGATACTTGTTACCGGACTATAGCCTGAAGCTTCTATAGGATGCTCGAAAAACAGTGTCTCGCGCTGTTTCATAAGATAACACGTATGCTGGGGGTCTAGAGATTGAGGATGACGAGAGTGAGGTGGAGAAAGAGAGAGAGGGGAGAAGCAGGGGGAAGCGAAGGTTTGAAGGGATTTGTAAGGGAATTCGCGTAAGTTTAATTTCTAAAGGAAACTCTTAGCGCATCAAACGTAAAGTTGCCCTGTTGGATAATCCAAAAATATTTAATCGAAACTTCGGTATACTATAATACGGAAGACGGAAGAGAATCTTCGTGGTGGATTTTTTACGTCACGTGGGATAACGAGAATTACGTGCCTGCGGCCCTGCGGGCCCGTTAACGAAGTCTGTATAATTTATTTACTCATTTATTTCTCATACACCGAGCACCGTCTAGCGTGTGAGTGTGTGCGTGTTCGATTTATCAAAGTTAGATATACCGAGCGTCATTACTAGAAATTCACGTTCGTAATGTACTGTCGGGTAATGCGTATGGTTATTCATAGAGTTTCAAATAGTTATGGACATTCGAAGTTGCATTCGTGGGATAGTTGATTCGACAAAAGGTAGTATATTTACGCTCGGGTCAATGGTATACGCTCGTCTCTGTCCGACATGCGGTAACGATGATGAGTCTGTCTCCGTTGCACTCGTGGTAGGTATCGGGGAAACTGGGAAATCTGAAAGGATTTTTCAAAATCCTTCTTCTATGGTCGATCGATGGGATTGGCGATTTGCCAATGGACAAATTTATATTTGCCAATTTTCGTACCAACTGTCATACAAATTGCCAACTGTCACACAAATGGAATATAAAATATTGACGAGTAACATTTAACTTGTCTTATGAATGACAGTTGTCAAATTCAATTAAAATAGTGGAAATGAACCTTTTTTTGTATTGATATTTTTATTGTTAATGCCAATACTTTTTTTTTAATTGAATTGCGCGAGTTTAATGCTTTTTAAGGTACAAGGGCAATAGAAATTTGTAATATTTTTGTTTTATTTACACGAAAAGTAATATCACGCAACTTTTTCATTTTCATTTTCTGTTCTTTTTGGACCTGCATGCATTGTGTGTTTGTGTAGCAACAAAGAGTAAAATATTTGGTGTCTCGTTTGAGGAAGTATATTTCGAAAGAAAAATCCTTGGTGGCAACGAAAGAAAGAAAGAAAGCAGAGAGAGAATTTAAAGAGTGAATAATGTGTATGGAGGCTGTTGATAAAGAGGGAGAAAAAAAGGTAGAGGGAATACAAGCGTTTTTACGTTTTATTGAGCAGTATGAGTATTCGAGCTGATTAGGAGGACGGTAATGAAAAAAGAGATTTGGACGCAGGAAGAGCTATATCTGTATCTATACGGATATATATAGATATAAGAGAGGCTATAAAGAGACGCGCACCGACGGGGAGAATTTTGAAGGATAATTCAGAAAAATAAATCAAGATATAATCGCGACGTCAGATACGTCAGGAGTAAAATTAAAAAAGATTGAGAAAAAATTGAGCGAACGTGGGACGGGGTGAGATTCTAAATGATACAAGACAGAGGAACGACGAGGAACTTCGGAGTAGAGTTGGTTGCCATAGCAACGTGAAAAACCGACAAAATATTGTCCGACGACGGAGGAGAAGCAGAAGGGAATAAAATTGGAACGAGATAAAGTACAGATGAAAGGACAATAAGTGAGAGAAAGAAAATGGACATAAAGAGAGAGAGAGAGAGTCAACGAGTATATTATTAAACCAACGGGATGGTGTGCGTGCGCATGTGGCAACGTTACGAATTAATTTTGAAGTATAGAAAGAAAGAAAAAAAACAAGAGAGAAGAAAGGGGGGGGGGGACTCAAAAAAATAGAGACAAAGATTCATCTGTAATTATGGCTCCTGATTCCAAGGCCGTGAACGTGATCGACCTTGAATGGTCTTTTATACGAAATTACCTGACTGTAGGTACAGCATGTGGAGAGCAATTCCAAGAAAATCAGGAATGAGACAAGAGCCGTTTCCCGGAAAGTTTATAATTTTTTTATGACTTTTCGTTTTTCCCAAGCGAGATATTACTGTAGCACCCCCAACCCTCCACCCACCCGCAGCGTTCCCTTACCGATCGCTTATGGCGTAGGGAGGAGCCTTTTGTCTCGACCGATGTCTCTGTCTCTCTCATTTATTTTAATCTCTGTCTCTGTCGCTATTCCCGCTTAAAATAGCAACCAGTCGAGCAATGTTCCTATAGTCAAATTACATTTTTCAATTTATTCCTCGACTGGATACGCTCGACTCGCCGCCTCATTCGCTCGGACAATAGTTAAACTGTTTAGTTAAACTATAGTATTTAAGTGGAAATCCGGGACTCGGGGAAAATAGTGAAATTGCTGGTTGAGGCGTTGTTACACGAGGCTGAATCCTATTAACGAAACTATAGTAACCGTAAAACCACTTTATACGTATTGTAAAGGGTGGCACGTGCAGAGAGTCAAACCGAAAACCCAAAGTACAGTCATGCACAAAAACACACGGATGTAAGAACGTACGAAATGATTATTTCCATTTCTTTTAGAGAGTTCTGTCTAATTGGGAACTATGGAGGGGAGTGCGGTGGGGAAAGGGGTGAAGGGGGGATAGGAGGCAGAAAAGGGTACTTGCGAGAAATTGTATCGAGTACGAAGGGCGAAGAGGAGGGGGAAAAAAAAATTAAATAATTCAAATTCCAACCTTTACGGGCGGCGTTTGTTCGGGAACAGAAATATCGTGGGAAAAAAAAGTATGAAAAAAAAAACAATGAAATTCCATCGACTCTAACAGAATACCCGAGAGTTTCGTCATAGGGTCTTGCGCGACACGAGTATTTCCGTATCCTGACGTTGCAAAATTTGCGATCGAACTTTTCTTTCCACTAGGTGTTTTCTCCGACGTGTCTATTCGTATCAAATTTCGAATTCTTATACATTCTAAACACTATGGATGCTCGACGTTTCCACTATTCGCTCGTCTATTTTTATTTCTCTTGATTTCTTACCGATAATATATATTACGTTCACCTTCGACCTTCCTCAAGCTTCACTGGCATTTCCACGATTTTATATCTGAATTTGCTATTTTTATTTTGAAAACTGAGAAAGTCAATTTCATTATTTCCTCAAAAGGTTCTCGAACGTCGAGCTACATCGATATTGTAATACCAAAAGAGCAACGAGGAATATCGTATCGTTGACGCAAGAAGTGGTCGCAATATCGCTTGAAATTTTTACTAAAATTCTCAAGGCAAATGCCCATTGCCATTGGTTTCGGAAAATTCGATAAACTTTACGAAACTCAATTTCTAACCCGTCACGTCGTTTATTGCCCGTTGGCAAAGGTATACCCGAGCGAGAGTAGCATATATATATTTGCCTCGTGTAACCCTGACTTCGCCGCGCAGTGTATTTAATATCTGTTTCGTTATCTCCTAAACCTGAGCGGCCATCTTGCTATCAGCGATCGCATTTCCGAACGCGGTCAAAATACGTCTTCCGTTACGAGATAAGCACGTTGGATTTGGACGAAGTAGACGCTAGAGAAAACTCGATTCGATAGAAAAAAGAAAAACATACAATGAATACATAACCCAACTGGTAAATAACATTTCCGTTAGTCACAATCAAGAACGAAAGAAAAAAAAGTCTAGCAAACGCGCGACCCAAGGGATCCTGACTCGTTGATCTAGAAAATTTCGTAATTTCAAAGTGAGAGTGAATCGAGCCTAAAAACTAAGGCGTATCGCCATCGAATTACGTATTAACGAACAGCGCATAGAGAACCCGTCATAATATTTCCCAAAGTTTCACAGCACCGACATACAAAACACCCACATTCTCAAGTCTCTAATCCCATAGACCTTCAAGGGGGGGGTGGCGGCGATGGGGGGATAAAAAGGAAGGGGTCGAACTCCAAAATCAAATATAACGCTTATGCTATGGCTCGACTATAGATATATGTGGCGTTCGGTATGAACGCACCCTTAACACGCATACACGGTGAAGCAGCAGGGAGACAAAACAAGTGAACGAGCGCTGGACGTGGCAACGACCGGATACACTCGCTCGACTATTCTCCTTCGTTCTCTCTCTCTCTCGCTCTCGCTCCCCCACTCTTCTCACTCGCTCCCGTAGACTGCCGCGCTCTACCTTACCGACTGGTACGAACCTTTTTCCCTCGTTGGCTACAAACACGCTGTCTCTCTCTCTCTCTCTCTCTCTCTCTCTCTCTCTCTCTCTCTCTCTCTCTCTCTCTCTCTCTCTCTCTCTCT
>JAYRCB010000193.1:184601-218420 GCA_036026315.1 Trachelus stipa
CTCTCTCTCTCTCTCTCTCTCTCTCTCTCTCTCTCTCTCTCTCTCTCTCTCTCTCTCTCTCTCTCTCTCTCTTTCTACTCCCTCGCCGAGAGCACACACGCTCCCACAGGTATGCACGATCGCGCGTTCACATTACAGAACCGAGAGAACCGTGCGAGACGGTTATTATTTAAAACCAGTTGTCATTGACAAAGACAATAAATTGAGGTTAAAAAAGGGTCCCTCCACTATACTATACAGCACATATACATACAATAGTACAGTGTAAATACTAAGTAACGTCGATGGATGGATAACGCGAAGACGCGAACCTTCGTCTTCACGGAGTCATTCCGTAATGCGAGACCCGTGTCAACCTAATTTCGTGGATCGGCCTGACAGTATTATGGTTAATCAACTTTGCGCACCTTGAACCTTAAAGTTCCGTGCGACGGGTGAGCGACGAAGAGGGACGTCGGATCGTCAAGGGCATTAATGAAGGATGGATAAACAGTGACGCGTATATGAATACAGGGGAAAATTGCACGAGCGACTGTATAGTCTGGAGTTCGTCCAATATGGCCGCCGTGTGTGAATGTATACGTTAAATTGAAAATTCAATTATGGTTCGTGGTCCCTGAGCGCACTGATTTCATAACGCGGTTTAATGTACTTTTTTTTATTTTTTTTCTTGGTTTCAGGTAAAACGAGATGACAGCGTAGGGGTGTAGGTATACGTCAGTGATGAAAAGGGAAGCACCTACCAGCGAAGGGTCCGCATGGATTGGAGAGAATTTGACGAGCCGCGTAATCGGATCGTTCTATCTAGCACGGGGGGTTATAGGGCAATATTGAATGGGGATAGATGACGGTACGAATTTGGCATTCAATGGGTAAGCTGTTATACAGTATATGAACGCTACGTTAGCGTTAAATATCGAGTTTTGAGATTGCTATCGAAATTTTCATTTTTTTTTTTCGAAAATTTTTTTCACGAAATTTGCCAATGAGGACTTCTAGGTATAAAAATATTTTGATGAGACGCGTGTACAAATTCACGTTTCACATACGAAACAGATGGCCCGTACGAACCTTGAGTGGCTGCTACCACGTCGGTATAATGACGTGCTCGTGCGATGCATTCACAGCCACGTGCGGTATGATTGAAAAAAAAATAAAAGGAAATTTTAACGAACACAGACGTGTCGGACAGTAATTGTAGGAGCGAGGAGAAAAATTTTTCTTACCGAGGAAAAAAATACTCATGAATTTTGAGAAAAAAAAAAGAAAATTAATATCCCAAAGTCTACGTCGCCGTGACGTTCATAATGAATTTTACGTGAAAGTACACAAAGTCGAGCTGTATATAAAATCGTGTTGACTTTAAGGAGGGTTGGCACGGTGGGGTAAAGAGCGACGAGGGGTACGGGTGCGCTCTCTTAATGCGAAGTGGAATTTCAGATGTCCCTAGTAGTATCAAGGTGCCTCCACACCGAGTCACCGTGGCGACCTAGAAACGTCTACATTTTCTTGGCATTCCATTAAAAGTCCCTGAACACGAAACTCGTAAGTACGTAAGTCCGACTGGGGGGGGGGAGCAGGAATTTTGGTCACAGTCAGAAGCCTTTAAGGTGCATCCACACCGAAAGTTCAACTCTGTGTTTACGTCGTGGTAAGAACGCTCAGAATGGAAACAAAGTAGATGCAGGGTACGCGCTGGAAAAAGAAATGTGTCAATGGTAGGTATACGAAGGGGGGGGGTCCAACTCGGCCGCCATGTTTTTTTCTTTTTTTTTGGAACCTCGTAAACGGTCATCATCTAACTCAAAACCAAGTAACTTTATGTGCGTGGCTTTTCATTGGAAGCTTAAGACGGTGAACGATTGTGTGGTTTCTTTCAATCGACGTAAATGTGCGTGAGCGGGACGTCAGTGATTCTCAACTGGATATTTTTCGTTGATATTAATATATATATATATATATATATATATATATATATATAAACTGAACGCTGGTACGAGTATCAGCTCATGGGTTATGCATATGTAACAGTACACGTGAGTAAACAGAGAAACATGTCGATCCGGTTCTCAATTGAGGCACGTAAAGGAGGGATAAGGTGAATCGAATGGAAGTACAAAGCAAATATATATTTATATATGTATATTGTGCCAATAGAGAAGCTCATGAAAAGCATATGGATGTTTATACGACGATAAGAGAAAAGAAAAAGAAAAAAGAAAATATTAGATCGTTTAATTCGCAATACTAGCTACTGTCGATAAAACAGTGATTCGTATGCAAATTACCGACGGAGCAGAATTTAAAGTTACGGTTCGTTAGGGTAAGACCCGTTAATTAACCGGACAGATTCCTCTAGAATTATCTACCACTTCATCCCAGTGTCTTTGCGACGAAATTAATTGTTCCAGATATTCCATTCCCCCTTTTCAAAATGCCCATCACGTACTGCGATTATATATATATACGTATTATAATATGCATACCCACATTCGACATCTCCTCGCCCCTTGAATATACAAGTGAATAGCGATTCAATTCCCACCATTGGCAAATGGATGATTCACAGGCTAGAATTTGCTCACGCGCGTAAATAAACTTTAAAAGTGTAACGATAATCGTCATCATTGAGTCCATGCCTCAAAACGTTTTACGAATAAACCGTAGCGAGCGTCAACAAAGCTGCCTGTAATTTTAACGCAAGAATCGTATCCGGATGGCTTTACCCCTCTCGACCCGCCATATTTCCTGTACCGTACCGTCCAACGGCATCCAGAATATCCAGACGCATTCCCGTAGCACGTATGCACGCGTAGGCTGCGTCTAGTCAAACGGGAACAAAGGTTCCAATATTATGGAAGACCGTGGCGCCTCTGGCGGATTGGCAAGCAACTTGATTTACAAAAACGTTTTACAAGTTTTATTCTAAGTTTCCTTCATCGGACGTCCTGACTCTCGCGTACTACATATATGTATATATATTGCACACGAGTGTAATTGACTTTGTGTATGTTAATTTATGTATATTATATGATTATATATATATAATACAGAGAGACGAATGAAATCCTTTGAGCGTGTGCGTCGCGGTAATTGGCACATGAATCACGCACTCGAGTATATATATATATATATATTTGCCGTTCTAGATATGTGTCTTGGCGTCTGTGTTGGTCTGTAAACATGAAACGCGCGGAAACACATTCAGACGTTATTATGCATACAATGCAAAATAATTATCGCAAACTTGAATCAACGCGAATATTTGCATTTTGGTAGTATCACTGTGTCTCCCCCCCCTCTCTCTATCATACATTTGTAATTAATTATGTAACCACTCGTTATTCCACTCTTTCGAACGATTCCTCCGCATCTCGTATAGGTATACGAAAAGCGTATAATTGAAAATTCATTTTTATTCATGGAAAATATCGCGGTAGCGTGCACGAGAATTTATTGGCAGCCGGGGGATCGGGAAGGGGCAGGGTGGGGTGGGAGAGTGGGGGGTCGGGTGGGGGGTCTAATACCCGTGAACCAGGCGATAAAGCGGATTCCCGAAATATCGGTCAAGCTCGATCGTATAAATATTACGTATGTAAATCTGTTAGCCGTATATGCATGTATATATGAAAAATACGGTTACAAAGTCCCATAAATATAGGAAATAACATTTCTAACCGCAAACTACGCTTTGATACCAGTCGAATAGAATAATCTAAATTATACACGGTGTGATAATAGAAATCGAGAGAACGTTTCCAAAGAGCCAATTAGCGTCGACCAGGGTCGTTAAAAATTTTTTCCGAAAATTTGACATTTCGAGGTAACAAAAAATATATATATACATATTACACACGACCCTCTGTAATACGTTACAACGTTCGCGAAACAGGTTCGAAAGATTTTGTCACGAGAAGTTCAAGAAAATATCTACGAGAGTCTTAATAATTGATGTCAGTGTACCATATACAGGGTGGAAAATTTATAGCGAACCAGGTCGATTTTTTCGGATGCGAAGCCAGGTACAAAAAAGTGTATCAGACCGAAGTTGTGGGGTTTCGAGAGGGACGGAAGATTCCATTATTGAATTCATTCTGGGCGCAGGCGTTGAGGTAACTCGAAGGTCAGCTGTCAATTTCGAATAATTATTGAGACTGTACTTTTAGACTGAAATTAAAATCCTCTTTTGAGTTCCGCAAGAAAAATTGCGTCATCCCATTGAAAAAATTAAAGTCGACCTTCGAGTTACCTTAAAGATCGCACGCACGAAGGAATTCAATAACGGAATCTTCCATCCCCCTCGAAACCCTGCAACTTCTGTCTGAAATAATTTTTTACATCTGGCTTCGTTTCTGAAAAAAAAAATCGACCTGATCGCTATAAATGCACCACCCTGTATATACACTAGAAGCATACTTACATGTACGTATATGTATTACAAGTTATGTAGCGGGAGGTTTCTTTATTTTTAAAAGCGGTACCACTGAACCGGCTTAATTTCGATGCGGGGTAAAAGTACCCAAGAGCGTCTCTCTCTGTCTCTCTCTCTCCCCCCCCCCCTCTCTCTCTCTCTAGCCTCCAGTCCATTACACCCTACTATAGTTCCCCGGACGAAGGGCCAGAGCGAGAAGAGACGCGCGGGAGGGACGATGCTCGTTGTGTATATCCGTAAAAATTTCTAGACGTCCGCCGTATAATTCTTGTCCACCGAGCCAGCATATATTATTTCTACTATTCCAAGCATTATTTTCCTATTGGTAAAGTAGAAAATCAAAAGCCCCGGGTCTGTGTTCTCCTTCACGGTACAAGTTGCAGGGACTGTATGAGAAAGCAGAACCGTAAAATATTAGTCCCGGGAAAACGATACCGAGGAAGGCTATACAATTTGTCATGACTTGTCAGAATCTTTTTTTTTTAATGTTCAACCTAACCCAGCCTAGCACATTTACAACAACGTAGAGTGATTATGGCTTTGCTCGTTAAAGAATTCAATTTAAATTAACGTATAATTAGCAGAGAATATGTCTATCGTATACGATGTCGCCTCTTGACGCTCGTTTGTTATTTTTTATATTCACATACTATTTATTAACTGATTAGAAATATCTGCGTATTTGGATTGCGTATTCGGGATGCCCTATAAAGTAATGTCAGCTTGTGATAAGATTGCAGTTGTTGGTGGGTGAAAGAGAAAGAGAGAGAAATACAAGTGGAATATTGAAGGAAAAAAAAAGTACGTGTGAACGCGACAGTGCATGTGCGCGACGTTAAAGAAGGAACACCCTGGAACAATTCAGAAAACTTAAGAAAAAATATATATAAACGACGGTGTGTAAGGAAAAAGTAGAGGCCAAAAAAAAGCAGTGGCGTGGAAGCCATAAATGAGAGAAGAAGAGCGACGGCGTGTAAACACGCGATTAGAGTAAACGTCTAAACTATCTGGTTTCCATAATCACCAATAATATTGATAATCGAATTAAGAACAGGCTGTATTTAGCAGAGGAGACTTCGCCATTCGTCGCCATCTGCCATTTGATATACTCGATTCGAATTAATTACATCTATATATATCTTAATGCAAAAGCGTGCGCATGCGCACGATCAATCGGTCGCATCGATAAACAAAGAGCTCTTGCAACGTTCACAAGGATTTAACAATGTTTACGTATTACTCACGCTGGATTTTCAAGTAGCTACAATAGTTTGGGCTTTGACGCCCAAGTTATACAGCTCACTTGGCGTCACCCGTAGCTTCGATAGTCTGACGCTGTAAACAAACAATTTGCGACGTAACGTGATTCATGGATCTTTGTAACCGAAGGCGCATACCTGCGTCACCCTGTGACCGTATTCTGTTTCTCGTTTGTCAGGTGTCTCGCCTCCTTCTACGTGGGTATACGAGAAAGCAGAGAAAATAAAATAAAAGAAGAAAATAGTAAATTTAGAAATACGCGGTATCAACGATAATACAAAAGAAATGTAATGGACGAAGAAAAATAGAGATTTTATATATCCATCGTTCGGACGGGAAATACGTTAACTTTGTTTGAACGTGCCAGAGAGCGACGGGGTGGGAGGAAGGCAAGAAGTAAACATGGCCGACGTCGTCTTACATAGAATAAAGCCGAACGGAGTCGGATGCCGACCTCCATTATTTTAATAAGTTTTTGAACTAGTTCATCGTGACCTTATCTTTCTTGATACACCGCAATTCACACAACGAGTCTGACGTATGTTTAAGCAAATACTGGAGTTGTAATATTGCGTATAGTTTGGTCGATGCTGTTATTATTATTATTGTGGCAGATTCGTTCGCGTCTCTGTCATATTTTCCGCGATGCGTATGCCGAATCGACGTGGAACGAAGAATGCAAGGAGAAAAAGGAAACTCTTTTTTAATGCACGATGAAATAGACATTTATTTATAGAAGGTTTTACTTTTTCAAAAACTGTCACTGTCAGGCCCTAATCTTTCAGTTGTATCGTTATCTCTGTTACACTGCTTGTCCTATTGTCTCTACAAGCAGTTACCGTTACTGGTAAAACACGTGGCACGTGTGCGTCGGTAAACTCGTACATAGAGACGGAGCGTTTAAATTAACGTGAGCGGCATTAATAGCACGGAACGAGAATGCCGTGTAATTCATTGTTAATTTCATTTGGTGTAAAACCCAAGAAAGGAAGGCAAGATAATCACAGGGAAGAAGCAACAAAGAGGCGTTAGCGTGAATGGGAGAAGGAGAGAGAATGTTGATGAACCGTGAATAAAGAAATCATCAGATAAACCGTAGTGTTTTCTTTCTCTCTCTATCTCCGTTCCCTCCCTTTTTTTATACTTTTTTCCCTCTCTCTCTGTCTCTCTCGAGATTCCGTTTCGACTTTGTCACTTCCGACAACCTTTGAAGAAATGTTGTCGTCACTTCCGCTCTACCACAAACACCCTCGGCATTCCTCCCTTCTCCGCGTCACTGTTTTCCGTCTAATAAATCTGTATTCTCAATAATAACACAGTGCACACAACTCACTCTCGCGCGATGGTCTCTCGACGATTTTTTTCGTCTCGAACAAGACCGTCGTTTATTACGCCCTTGCATAATGAATAAACTCACAGACGACGCAGGGAGGTGAAACACCACTTCGCTTTGAGCACACTGAACTTGTCGTCGAACCATGTACGTGGCTGGTGCAGGTCACGTAGAAACGCAAGAAGAAATATATGCAGGATAAAAAGAAAGAATGTGTCAAGGGGTGGTGGTGGAGGCGCAGTATAGGTTAGGATTGAAATAGAGTACGTGTTTAGGGGAGACGCTGATTTCTTTATCCCTTCTACTTACGTAATAATATATAATCCACGTATTATCCAGAAGTAATACCGCCTAACCTGATCCGACGTGGAAGAATATAACAGCACGAGGGCACAAGTAAATAATCGCGTGAACAAGATATCGATAAATCAAGTCTCAATTCTCTTTGGACGCGAAGTCAATGGCCCCGTGTATGCGCCTTTAGGTTTGCTCCGCCAGGAGTATCGAGCTTCGGGCGCCACTCGACAGAGGGCAGCACCGGCGTTTCAGAAGAATCGGACCCACAACGTCTGGAAGCTCGTGCGTTTAAATACAAAAGGGACGACTGGCGACGGTGGAAGGGATAATCCGTGAAGCAAGGAAAAACAAGGGATAGGAAGAAAGAAAATTGTAACAATTCTGTCGAATGGAGAGGTGGTACCTCCCTGCCAATAATATCTGGAATTTCGAAGAGTGGGCTAACGCGTGCGACGCCAAGTTTCACTCCCGGGCAATTACGTTGATTATTTTAGCCGACGCGATAAACAGAAATTCACGTGATTTTAAACTATTTTTCAGCAAAAACTTCAGAGAATCTTTTTTACGTTTCAGAATTATAGTGCCCACTGCCACGATCGTAGCAAACCGTTCCTAACTTTGGTAATGGCCACTGTTTTTACTGCTTAGTCGGGTTAGGTTAGCTATCGCTCTATATAGGTATAGTATACGAAGCGCGTGCCTACGCGAAAGGGCTCGACGTTTACATGACGACGACAATCGCGAGCAATAGGAATTACGAGGATGACGTAAAAATATGACGACCTAAAGAAACGTCCCCCCGTATACATATTTATTTATACTCTTATTATATTCGAATTAACCGGTACGAATTGCGACATTCTCTGACGATTCTAATAACACACAGGTCACGTATATATTTTCGAATTACACGATCCGCGAATCCAATCCGTTCAATCCAACTTTCTGGAATTACCTATCGCATCGCGAATTCACGATACGTCATATCCTTCCCGTTCCCATCCCCGTTACAAAAAGTCAACAGATATGAAAATACTTTTTTTTGTCCTCCAATGCCCGTTCGCAAAATCATTCATTTTATTCAATCGGACAAAAATCTACAATTCTTCGAAGTAATTCGATATCAAAATCTGACTGGTATAACGTACATAACAGTTTCATACATGTCACATGTTATCACATATACATCCTTTTATTTTATTTATTTTCATCACTACCAAATTCTTTTCTGTATGCACAAACATAACCTGAAAAATATTCTGAACCCGTGTACTATGATGCCATATATATACGTGCACAGTGCTTTTTATCGGTAACCATAACGATAACGTATCGTACACTCCATACATAGACTCAACTGAAAATAATGTTATCATTCGTTAAACTTTGAACGCGATAATCGTCTCCTTTTCGTCACGCGTTGCATTGACTGAATGGCGACAAAATATCGTCGAGGAATGTTTCTCCCGCAATATATTTCTCTCTCTCTCTCTCTACATACACATATATATATACACAGGCAATATTTATATATATACATAAACATGTATACGCCTTCCCATATAAACCTAACGTTATTCGATTGCCGAGGATAAGTTTCACGATGGCCGACGAGGTGACATGTGCGCCGGATGACGCAAGACGTTCAAAGCCAACGAGTCCTCGCGTTGCGGTATCGTATTTAAATTATTGGAAGAAGAGATGACGTCATACAGTAATATGACATATCAGTCAGTAAGAACTCATCGTATAATTACCATCAACATCTGTCGTCTTTGTAAATAATATCAATTCGAAATGGAGAAAAAGTCTTGATTCCTCGTTCGAATAAAATAATAATAACATCAGCAGCACAACGCGCATGAATATTTATTCCCGATTTTAATCTCCCATTGAAACGAATCGCTCTGTGCCCATGTTAATTTTATCGATACCTATAAGATGGGGCGTGCAAGCTGTATACGCAAAATCGGTTTACCCGTAGGCGTATATTAAATTCATGAAAAATAGTATGCCCCGTGACGTCATACAAAGACTCCAAAGCCCTTTGTACATTTCGCGGATAACGCGCCACTGCGCACCGTGTCTTGTTTGCCACTTCATTTGCAAGATTTCCGTACGTGCAATGACCTTCCGAGCACGTATTTAACCGTGCAGCAGCTATTTGAGAGATCGGTATACGAGACGTTTCTTTTGCGACGCGTTTATACGACATATATATATATATATATATATGCATCTGTATCTGCATATATATAAATATAGTAAATGCAATCGCAAGACCATACACAACACAGAGTGCGGAATGCAGCTGGGCTTTAGAATAACTTTTTTTTTTGAATACGAAATTTTTTTACATTTTGAATGGGAACGAAAAGAAGGACGGTAATAGCGAAGCATAGGGGAAGGTGGTCGGTGCTTTATGCTAAAAATTTTTTGGGAGAAATTTTGAAAAAAAAATTTTACTGGATTTCCCCCACTACCATTTTACTCCTACTCGCTTCTTACGCACACTCACTTTATTTTACTACTGTGCGATCTGTCTTCTATCTTATTCCTTTTCTCCTCGTCCAGTTCGTCATCCCACTTCGTTGTTCCTTCTAGAAATATTATGTCGAGCAGGAAATATGTCGGTCGAGTGAGTAAGCAGAAACGGACGTTTCAAAAGAAAAAAAACTAATCGTAACATCGATCGGGCCTGCAGTGCCGTATGTAGACATAACGTACGGTACTGTCAGTTGAGCGGCTGGCTAATTGAGTTAATGCGTGCGATTAGCGACATCGTGACCATTAGCCACAGTGTATGAATCTTCGTTATGATTATGTGAATCAGAAAATTTTTATTTTCGTCTTTGAGTTAGAAGTGTAGAAATTGTGAAAAAAATTAATATATGCCAAATAATAACAATTATTATCATAATCAATGTATAAAATTACTGATAAGACTGATAATGAGGAATTCGAATCTGCAGATAAGATCGAGAAGAAAATATTACAAGTCGTTACACGTATGTAAATCGTGCACCTATGGCAACGCATGGTCAAGGTAGACCAAAGGAAGCCATACGGATAGTATGGAAAAAGAAAGAACCAACGTTAAGAAGAAAAAATAAATAAAAAATCTCTTCGTCATCCCGCTTTGCAAATTACACGCGGGACCAAGGTCTCTGCAATTATCTATCTCGGAATAAATATAGATCCATTGGATTGATAAAGTTAGCCTACAAAATTGGAACAACCGTCGCGCCGTACCTGGAATACAGAACGAGTTGCGACACGTTTAGTTGAGGCTTTTGCGTATCTATAGGAAATCTGCAGTCTCGGCAGAAGACCCGTCTGGCTCGACAGTCGGCAAGGAATCGTTAAAAGCGAAAAGAATCGACCCTTACCGGCCGAAGCGCGATAGAAAAACCTTGATGAAAATACCTTTTAGCATTTTCACAGTCACTGACGACACGACGACTGTTATACGACTTTCCGTTTAATATACAGCGAGACACGGAGTCTCTATAATCAGCTGATCATCAAGATGGCGATAAACTCTCGACTACAGTGCCATTAAGTTCGAGTTCCTTTGTTCTAAATTAAATGTGTACGTCAGCGCTGCTGCCGCTACGGAACATTCCAATTGCTTGGTTATAATATATATATAGGTATAGTATGTGTATTTACGTCCGCATAAATTATACGCGCTGTTACTACTTTGAGTCTACTTTGAATCGAGCGTCTTTATAAATTTTGCGCGAGACTGTACTGTCAGTACTCGCTATCATACATGATTCCATCATATACAATTCGTGTTTTAACCTCCACTACACCAATGGCGCATTATAAATAACTTTCAGTGGCATGGTATATCCACTCCGGCACACAGCACGCTCGTACACTCAAGGAAATTATGTATCCACTGTACAGTGGGTGCCAAAAATTTCTTTAATATCAAAAATAATAATTCACCTTCAAATGCGTGTTTCCGATATTTCTATTGGTTGCGGTTATCAAGGGAAATAATATATTTATAGATTTTTGTATTTCTGGACTAAAGAATATTATATTTTTTTTAATTGAATTCTTTTCGATTTTCAGAAGCAGACACCGCCTGGATGGGTTCTTAAAGTTTATTATTGATATTTAATGGACGTGTGTATAGGACTTTTGGGCCTGTGGAAAATTTGACAAACAAACGATCAGTTCGTTTACAGTAACAGCGGCTTCTTAGACACCGCGTAAAGTCAGAGCCGTGTTTCGCCGCTGAAAACTTTACTGGACCGGTCAGTATACCCACGTAACAGGCAATTTCGCATTATAATGATGTTTTCCGAGCTCGTTACATTCAATTTGCCGCAAAAGTGGATGTTTGGCGGACTTCAAAGTCGCGTACGTGGAGACTAGCCCTTGATGGGTAACGCCCACTGAGAAAAGATGCTCAATATATATATATATATATATATATATATATTTAATTTCTTTAAAAAACCATACCAAAAACCAAAAGCTCTCGAGTGCCATTAAATCGCAGACCTCTCACAATTTACATACAAAAATTCACTGTATCGCGTGTATCGATCGTCGTTCTGTAAAGGAGAAAAAAGAAAATTTGTAACGAGTACATAAAAAACAAAATGGCACAAAGTTTTATTGAATAGCGCAGACAGCAATTAATTAGTTGTCGCGTAAAGAACGAAGCGACGCGTTTCGATCGGTTTATAAAGTCGAGAATTTGCGACGCCGTTAGATTTCAATTTAATCGAGCGTCCCCAATCGACTACATTGCCGGTTAGTCGCTCGTCGTAACCTCCATTAACGTCATAGACGATTATTTAAGTACGAAATTTCTAATGGGTACATTTTCAAAGTACACAATGTCTATATATATATATATATATATATGCTAGTATAGAGGCATAATTCTCGAGCCCTTTTTCCCCTTGACCCCCCCCCCCCCCACCCACTTGCGCTTCTACGTCCCACTCCTACTCTCCTCTCCTCTTCGTTCAGGACCTCCTTTACTTTACGTAATGGCCTCCTCGAATATCAACTTTCATTTGGTAAATGCCACACAAATAGACCGGCTGTAAACACGAGAGTTTGTACCAATGCAAGCTGCACACCTGCCTCAATGCAGCGTGATACTCGATTCCACTGCTGGCATATAATAAGTCCGATAGAGACGTACGGCTAAGTCACTGTGTATATTTAGATGAAGATTAAGTGTGCGCTAGGAGGACTCGGTTGGGCCGGGGCTGTGTGCTGTGTACGGCGGCAGCGGCAGCAGCAGCAGCAGACATGCGCAGAAGAGCTGCGAGGGACTTCAAATGTAGCCAATGGGGAAACACGAAACGTGTCGGGTGGTACACACACTCTTGTAAGTTTTTCGTGGAGATGAACATTTTGTATGGAATATTTGGAAATGATTATTCCGAGAGACGTTGGGAAGCCATTCGAGAAGATTTCTACATACGCGGCAGGGAGCATACACACACGTGCGTGGTGAAGCTGAAAGGACGGAATGAAGAAACGGAGGGAGGGGAGGAAAGGGAATGGGGTAGTGAGGTAGAAAGAGGGAAAAATAAAAAATAGAGAGAAATTGATGGGAGGAAAAGAGAAGCTTTTTTTTTTCAAATGATATATAATAGTCTGGTTTGTAATCTCTGGACCAGAGATGATCGTTCTTTTAAGTAAGACACAGCGCGAAATAATAACGTTATCAAAATACAAGGCGTTATTAAATTACAGTGAGAAATAACCGCTTTGGAGCCTGAATAGGCGGGGGTCGCCTTTTTTCCTATTATTGTGAAACCCTCGGCGACGGTTAACGGATATAATTTTGTCCAATTTTTCTGCCAGTCTCGTGTCGCCAGCCCGTGCGCCACGTGGACAATTATTAATCGGCGGGTTGGCTGCCAAGGACGTCACATTGGCGTGTACCACGAGGGACTCGCGGTGCATCGATGAAAATTATATAATGCACGTATCGCGAGGGATTGACAAAGAAAGGAAGTTTTTTAAAAATATTAACCCTTTAACCTCCACTGGCGTCGCCACAGAAAAAAAAAAATATTCCTCGTATTAAATAATTCTTCGGCCGAACGGACTCTTTGTTATTACGACGTCCGTGTGTCACGGAAATGATACTTGTACGTTGAATTAAAATGATTCGTCGCGTCACAAGCAGCTTGTAATATATCTGGGACGTCGCTTTGGCCGCTTGCTTGTTACTACTGTTATTATCGTTGCTCTTTTTTTTTTCTTTTCCTTTTAATTTCAACGTACCTTGAACCATTCTTGGTTCTCGTGAGAGTCGACGCTATTTCAGGAACGACCGAGTGCGAAAAGTTCGGTGTGGAGGGACGGTCAGTAATTTTGCCAGGTGCGATACCGCGCCAATATAGTATATGTCAGACGGATTCATTATAGGAGAGATATAGAGACGTGCCGACGCCATTGGGTTTAAAGCGTCAGAGTTGCCTGTACCCATTGGCGTACCGAGGTAATCGGTGCCCATTTGGAATAATAATTCGTTACTTGTCAAAATAATTCTCGGCTTGCTTGCTATCGCGTAAATTATTGATTACCGCTAATACGGTTCGTAGTGGCGTGTGTGTGTGTGTGTATATATATATACACGCATTTATTTTTCATTTAGTATCTTATCGGAGCGTTATATTATTTCAAATAGATTTAACGTAAATGGCGTAGGAACGACCAGCCGTTTTCACTGAATACAAACTAAGCCATAGTAGTTAGCACACAAAGCAATCAAGCGTATAGCAGCGTGCATAGGCGTAACACGGAAATAAATATATACGTGTATTATACCTATGAATATATACTTGTTATACATATACATATACACATATAATCTTCTTACTCCGCGGATTTCAATTACGAGGCAAATGAAAATAATCGAACGATCGAATAACCAATAATGCTGCTTAACGAGCAGCAAATGTCGGATTAGTTTACGGTAATGTTTTCAAATTAAACGAGGGGCGTCCCGCAAGCCCAAAGGGTAGATCCATATCGCGTACAACGGCCGCCATCGATGAGCTATTTAATAAAGTGCACTTTGACCTGGTCGGGAATATATAAACTATATTACGAAACAGTCGCCCACGTATTTTCATTTTATTTATTAATTTATTTTTAATACATTTTTACCCATCCCCCATCCCCCAATTTCCAATACACCACAGTCTCTCCTCTCGCCCAACGTCCAGATACACAAACAACCCCACCCACCTGATATTGATTTATCCCACTCGAACAAAATATTTGCTCGTTTATTTATTTATCAAAATTATTTTTAAAAAATCAATGCGATGCACTTTCTTTACGAAAAAAATAAATAAACGCACAACTAGCGTAAGCACGTCTTATCCATAGCGCTATGAAGAAATAAGGCAGACCGGCTGAGTTTTCCTCGTTAAATTCGCCGCTCGTTAACTCAATTGGTGGAAGTATAACTTTTCCATCGGTTTACGTAGACAGGCGAGCTATGAGAAGTAGTAGGGTGGGTCGGGGAGGCGCGGGGTGGGAGAGTGGGGGGGGGGGGAAGAAAAGCATGGAAGGGTGTCGACGAGAAGGAGGAATAGTTCGAGTTTGGGGTTGGAATGAGGGGAGGGGAGGGGAGGGGGTGAGTAGGGGAGAGGCAGAGAAGGGTTGGTACGGTATAGGAGTAAGGGATGTAAAAAAAGATGAGGTATGGCGATGCGGCGGGGCGGGGCGGAGGAAGGGTACGAAAGTTGAAGTAAAGTTAAAAAGAAAGATAGAAGGGGAAGGTATAGTCATAAGGGTGGGTATATAGAACTAAAGCGCCTGTTGGCAGGATATTGAGCCAAGGACGTACACGTAGTAAGGGGTTTTATAGTTAGAGGGGGGTAATTAGTATGATGTTTCTGAAAGACATTATAACCGGCTCTCTCTCTCTCTTTCTCTCTCTCTCTCTCTCTTTCTGTCTCTCTCTTTCTCTCTTTCTCTCTCTCTCTCTCTTTCTGTCTATCTGTCTCTCTCTATCACACGCTCGCTCTCTGAATGCAAATTAACTCCCATTGTCACTGGGGTTTACATTGAAAATATTCGAAAGAGCGTTATTTTCGTGCATGTAGGTAAACACTGAGGCGGTACGCTTATATAAATTATATATATATATATATATTTATTTAAAAGCGTGTATGTTCATATATGCATTTCTATTCCGGATGCACTTTCTGCATACAATTGCACGGGTACTCTCATTTTCACGTGCTGTTGAAATTTGTGTATTATCCTCCCAGTATTATTCCTCTTTTTTTTTTCAAGCAACCCTCTCTATAGTTTTACTTGGCCATTGTACCATTTACGTAACCCAGATAGAATTCAAGTGTCCCTTAATTTTATGTGGTCCGACATACCGACCAGACCGCAGGGCCGTTTCTTTCACGATGATTACGAGTGTTTGTGGTAAATTTAGAAAGGGCACCCTTAGGGCTCACCCGCAATGCTCATTTTCGTAAAATAGCTATAACCCCTTCCCCCCTTAGTCACCCTTCGCAATGTCACGTTATCGAGACTGTCGCTGAATATAAATTTTTGATCCTCGAATACACGCGTGGGGTCCAAAAAGACCCCAGGTATTTTATTTTTCGATATCTGTTTATTATTTTTTAATCACTTCGAACGGTCACGTGCATCGAGACAACAGTGATTCCCAGTGCATAATAATATTTTTTTTCACTGATCATTCGTGCGTGCTATTAAACAAATGGGGTATCTAACGACCCCACGCGAGTGTTACCGTCACGAAAGTTGATTCGAAAGATCTTTACGATTTCGATCCGCCGTGCCGCGCGAGTCAAAACGGAAGGTCAGGTACGTACGAAGCGAGAATAAACGGGGGAGCCGTTTACGTTGCCAGGGGGCGGGGAGAAAAAGGGGGGGCCCGAGTTTCCTTTTGTTGTTCGCGAGTTTTCTCAGCCGTAATTTTTTAATGGCAGATTTTTAATGGGAGATATCGCCTTAAGAAGGAAAATCGAGCGTCAAACGAAGTCACGCTACACTGATTTCTGTATGATGGATTAATATAAGTAAATGAAAAAAAAAAAAGAGTAGGGATCGATTATCAAGATTTATATATATTTTTCAAGGCGATTCCCTTGACTAACCTTTTTTATCAGTCAAAGGTCACGACTCGATAAATGGCGATTTAAACGTCCGCACGTAACACAGAGTTACTTTGATTTTAACACAGACAAAAAAAAACCGACATCCCAGAAATTTCGGCTGAACGATTCGTGCGGCCGTAGATCTACGGCCAATCGGAGCCGAATGCGACGCGATCAACGAATGACAGGAAAACGATACTTTTGGACAATAGGAAAATAAGCCTGAACCCGAATAATCGGAGCCTACTTTGAGGTTCGTCGAGGCGACGAGTGGACATGGTACAAGGGTTGGCCCGGAGAGGCCCAGGGACATCCCAAGGGTCGTAAGGGTAGTGATTAGTCACCATTTAAATATAGGGGATGATTTCAGCCAGTCTTTCGTCTCCGTAACGATGGCACCAGAGTATTTAGTATTTATCGAGGGTTGTTCATCCTATCAAAAACAACATATAGACCCCGTAACGTCCTCTCTACATGGTATATATCATAGAGAAGGGTAGTTTGAGTTTCCCCAGGACTGCCATGTGGTAAGGGTTGACTATGTATCAGGGTGGGTGGGGTGTATGTTATATTAACAATGAATAGTTTCTCCGCCGTGTTGGAGGGGATGGACGAGGGGACGAGTAAGGGGTGAGGGGTGGGGGATAGGGGGTTGCAGGGTGGAAGTTACGTGAGACACAGATATGAAAGAGAACGAGTGGTCGAGAGTGGAGTGGCCCTCCCCCCCTGTAGAAGAAGGGGGAGGGGGTTTTCAGGGAGAAACGATAGGGGTGGAAATATTCAAGACTGGCATAGTGGGGATGCTGGGTGGTAGGGGTAGAAAATTGACAGAAGGGATGGGGGTTGTCATGGATACGCGTCGCTCCCAAGCAGCCACTATGATACAATATATACATATATATATATATATATATATATATATGTGTGTGTTATCCTATATAATGCACACCCACATTCTCTCTCTATGCTAATCGGTGTCGAGGGGGTAGGACGTAAGGGGTGGTTCACCCACAAGGAAGTTAGGCGTTACTGTTAGCGCAGCGCGATTACATAATCATTTCTGTATATCCTGACCTTAAAAATCGATCGGCCGTATCGATCGTCCTTTACAGTCGGCACTGGTGCGCGAGAGGGAACGATCGTCGAGATAATCACGGGAGGAGGAACGGACGTTTGATAAATAATGATGAATTTGAAATTTTTTAAGAAAAAAAAAAATATTTTTTTTTTCACACCTCACCTCAACGCGACGTCGAGTGAAACGAATGATTAACCTACTATTCGATTCATTGGACTCAATTTGTTTGTTTTCTTTTTCGTCTTTATCGTCGCTCTTTCTTTTTCCTGGTTTCGTTTAGAAAGCACGAAGGTAGTATAGCCACTGACACAGTCACGAGATCGACTTGCGTAACGACGGCATATCGAAAGCCAATGTCTCGCAGGATTTACGAAAAATTTTTACACATTTTCTGCCGCAATTGCCAAACCGATTGTTCGGGTATCGTTGACCCCGACCGACGACGGTTTGAGATAGTTGCATGAAAATGCGCCTTGCGTAAGCGCGTCTACTATGATATTTATTTAGGTGACTTTTTATCGGGTCTGTGCCCCCCCCCCCTGCCGCCCCCTCCGCAATTCCCCTCGCGGCTCCGGAGACTCAAACAAATGCCTGCAGCACATGTCGCCCGTTGTAAACCCACGGCGGAAGGTAAGAAGGAAGGGTAAAAGCCAATGGAAAAGGTAGAAGACATTGTCGAGGCCATATTGCTCGAAGAAAAGAAAAACTGCTATGCGCCGGCAATAAGGCAAGGGCTGCCTCTGAGTGTCGCCAGTGAATATACTGTGGAGCGGTTGAAGAAAAAGGAAAAGAATACAAAATAAAATCTACTTGTAGAGAGAAAGAGAACGAGTTATTACAGTCATCAGCAAATATCATTATCACTGGCATTAGCTGAACGAGTCGAGGTTCTAACCGCAGCCTTAGTTAATAGGCCATATAGAATACGACATGCACACGGCACTTCGTACCGAATGGCATTATTAGCATTTATATTAAATTAACTATAGTTATTTTCGTAATGCGTGTACGCGTACAGATGTGCGTGTGCATGTATACGGACAACGAAAATATTAGTTTCGACTATTATTATAGGGGCAATGGCGGGGTTATTGTGAAAATTGAAAAAAAATATATTATGTCCAACCTATGCCCATGGGTGTAAAATTGTTTGCGTTTTAAATGCTGGAAGGAGCGAGTACGAAATAAAATTTGAAAAAAAAAATGTAAAAAAATAAGCATGAAAAATTGTTACGCTTGAATCTGCAAGCTTGTTTAGCGTTATTCGCTATGTCGATTTCATCAAGCAGGCAGATCAAACAAATAATGGATATTCGGCGGAAGGGTGATCGGGGAGGATCGACGAACGACAGATTCGAAGGGTGGCGATTATTCCATTGTAAAATAATATTTCGTTCGTTCTCGGATAGATACGATTCGTATGGATGACTGTGTGTATATGTATATATGCTGTTATAATCCTGTTGTTTTCTATGTACGAACAGAATAAAAATCCCGAGAATTATTGGCTCTGCGCGTAACGCGTGTAATTGGCGCGCCCGAATAATTTCTCTGAAACAAGAAGCCCGAAAAAAATCTCGCTTACCGAGTTATGGCAAATTTTAGAAATACACTCGGGCAGGGGAGTCCGGGAGGGCGCATTGGCGTAGAACGGCGTTATAGTTAGAGACCTTCCTGAACTGGTTTCAAAGGCCGTGCCTTTTACGTTTTCAAGTTTTTTTCCTTTTTGTCGAAGGAGACAAGGGCCGACTCTTAATGGACGTCAGAAGGAATACCAGTGGCGGAGGCAGTGAATTTATATATATATATATTTTTTAACAAAAACATAATTACAATAACGTAAAATTCTTAACGATTCTCGTCGCAGGTATTTTTACGAATAATATTGTGTTTGATGAGAGAAAATATTTTTCATTGTGAATCGAGAAGAAAGGAAGAAAAAAAATAGGGCAATCGTCTTACCACTATGGGATCTTCATTAAAGTCGCATAAGCCCATATGGGGTACGTGCTTTAAATGCACGTGAAAAAAGGCAGACGCTTCGTGCTTACAAAAGTCGGATAATTCGAATGGATTTTTCTTAGAAAAGGGAGAGATTTTATTTATTTTTTTAGAAAATTCATTAAACCTCGGCAATCCATATCGGCAGAGTTACGGTTGGATAATACTACGTGAGGTTCGTGTATATGTAAATATACATACATATATATAATCCACGACATCTCTCTAGTAGAATACGTAATCTGTCAAGGGAGGGCAAAAGAAATTTGACGTCAAAAAAGATAAGAAAAAAAAAAAAGTAAAAGGAGATCCGAAAAAGAGGGAATCAGCGAGTTGATAGAGTTCGCGGCAGACACGAAGATTGACGATTTAATTTAAGAATTCTCCATTCAGCGGGTTCTTCGTGGATAGTTACTGATTTTCTTTTTCTACGATGCGAAAGGAGGAAGTGCTCGGGTTTACGGTGGGAGGATACTGGAGTAAAGGAGGAGGAAAGGAGAGCAAGAGAGAGAGAGAGTAAAAAGGATAGATTTCTTCTTTCCTAGTTCTGAAAGGAGAGACGGCTGGAAAGAGAGGGAGCAGGGGAGAGAGAGAGAAAAAGATAATGAGAGAGAGAGAGAGAAGTTCATAGAGTTGTGTAGCTGGTCAAAGGTTACTACAGACTGTGTGACGGTGTATTAGAATTATCCAATCCCACCCAAGCTACACAAGCTAAACACGTAACGTACAGTCAGTGACAAAATTTCCCGTAACCGTATAACCAAGAGCCATCTGTCGTTAACAGTTGATACATGGCAACCCCGCCTAATCTAAGGTCTAAAGCCGAAAGAACGAGGAACAAAAAAGCACCAGAAAGAACCCCCGCGCTATTAAAAAAAAAAAAAAAATTATCAAATCTCAAAAATATTCCCATAACCCGAAAAAAGAAACACGATTTCAGAGAGAAAGCCTAACGAGGGCAAGTTATCGAAGTGATAATTCGACGATCAACCCGATACTCGCAATCAAGGTAAATTGATATCTCGACTCCAGCACAGTGAAGTTGCTCCAATTGAAAATGACGTATCGTCACGAATCAGCGAGAAACGTTATATCGTCACGCGACAGGTGAGTCACAAGTTCGTCCTTTGAGTATTAGCCATTACGTCACTTAAAGATATAATTCTCCCCACGTCCCCACCCATCGCTCCTGTCCCTCTCCGCCAGGATCCCTCGTCCCACGCCATTGGACCTGACGTAAAAACATTTATTCCTCGCGTTACGAAAGGAGTAAACGCCCGTAAAGCCCCTATTTGCCTCAATTTCCCGTTTCTTCCAATTATTTTATTTTCTTCCTTTTCTTCTCTTTTAACAACCTTAACGACCTACCACTCCGAAAACCTCATATCCACATCGTACATAAATCGTCAACGATACAAAATCAATTTACTCGTGTACTTACAGCGCGTAAAAAAATAATGTCGACGCCACTGCGTTAACCTACAAATCCCACACAGAGCGGAGGTCCCCTTACTCTCCTTCAAAGAGCGGGTTGCTGTTACTACCCCCTGGCTCTGCAGGGCACTACTGTATGTATACTACGCACCTGCAACCATTACAGAATATAACTACCAGGTATATATATATATACCCCTTTCGTAATAGGTATCACAAGTACATGAATACTCGTGAAAGTACCAATAACACTGAGGTACCCTGCAATGATCTTCCCCGTTCAATTACGTATGTGACGCAAAAAGGATATTATCACGAATCCACCCTTGATTTATTATATAGAGTGATCCAATATACCCGAACGAGAAATACGAGAACGAGATAGCGCCGAGAATCGTTAACCCGACCAATCGTAACGAGTGACGATACCCGTTAACGATATTTAAAAAAAAATTTATTTTACAATTGCCCAGCGAAATAAATTTTTTTTTCCCCATTTAACCTCAACGGAACAGCCATTGACAATTGTTAACGCTAAACGGGTATACGGTTGTCGATGACAGTTGTCAAATCGCGTAGTAACGACGACGAAAATTAACAGGCAGCATAGAGGTTATCGTGAAAGTAATTAAATTGCCGGGGTCGTGTCATACCCATACCCTCCCCCCCCCACCCACCCCCCCACCTCCCACAGGTTAAACTTGGCTAATAATTCGCCAGATTGACGCCATTACTAGGCATGCGCGACAAAAACCAATAACACTGACTTAACCCATACCCTTACACCACCCCATTTCCACCTCCTCGACCACCTCCTCAGCTACCCTCGCGACAGGCTTATCCACCTTCGAATAGCCCTACCGCGAGTCCTACAGTCCCGTCCCCCCATACGCCGGGAGCCCTTTGACCTTCCACCTTTCTCCTGGTCCTCGGTGTCGTCACCTGCTAAATCATTTCAGACTCGCCTCTCGTTCTTGGCCTCGACCTGCTGCCAATACTCGAAAGACGGGGACCCCACGTAGAACCAAGTTTTTTGCTTGATTCATCTAGCCGGAGCGTCGATTGACCCGTCCGTCAAGTTCCGATACACCTAGGCTAAGGGACTTGGGGGTTTAATGCAGAAAGTATGGAGGACACGATGGAAATAGCATAGAGCGAGAGAAACTACCATAGGGGAGACAGCGTGTGGGAGAAAGTAGGGCGATACGTAACTAGGGGATAGGTCGAGGGGGGGTTGGTGGAGAGAAGAAAAAAAAAAATTTTGAAAATAAGATGGATTAAATTTAAATAGGATAAAATCAATGTGCTGATATATCAATGGGAGAATTGGGATGCTGTGGCGAGATACAGTATCCGAAGCATGTGTGTCTACGTATCGTAACGACGCTACTTGTTGGCTCTGCTAAGAATAGCAAGCGTGCCTGTACTAACGACAACAACAACAACAACAGGGACGCATCGACTAAGCAAGAGCAAAGACATTGCCGGAGAAATTGGAGTAACGGGAATTGCGAGCGGCAGGAAGGAAACGATAAGAGCGTGTAGGTTAGGACTGGCGTTGGTCCTGTGAGATTCGGAAATATAATTAGAAGGGAGGAATAATGGAGAAAGGGTAGGTAGAGGATTTCACGGGAGAATCGCTCCAAGAGGGAGCACGTGTTTGGTTCGGTTAGTCATTTAAAAAAAATATGATTGATTCGATTGATAAAAAAATGTCAATATGTATAATTGAGCTTTCATGTTTTTTTTTATAATTTCTGCTACTCGGATCGAGCGTCGCGACGGAAATTTCATTTTCGTGTTTATAACGAGAGCGTCGGTGTGGTCTTGGTATACACGTATATAGGTGACGATGTATCGATATCGAAGCGACGCTTCTTATCGCGCCCTGGCCATTCGTGCAAGGAATGCATACCCGATGGACGAAGGAGAAAGGAGGTTAAGAGGGAGGTAAGAAAAAGTGAAAGGACACGAAAGGGTTACGAAAAGGAATGGAAGCCAAAAAGCCAATGATCAGTGCTATACACGTGTTTTCTTAGGGGACGTTAACCCTAATCGGGAGCGTCTTCTTTGCAGTTGTAATAAACGCGTAGCGTTCCTTCTCTCTCTCTCTCTCTCTCTCTCTCTCTCTACAAATTCCTGGGTTTTATTTAGAATCTTTGTGTGAGCCTCTCTTTGTGCACCATCGAGCCTCTTGTATCGCACGTACATGTATACTCGTACGAGAGAGACGGAGTGCGCGCGCGTACGAGAGAGAGAGAGAGAGGGAAACAGAGAATATTTGTATTAATGTAGCGACAGCGACGAGCATCGTTGAGAATTCAATTTATCTTTTTCGCTCGATTTTACGCAATTTACACGCGTCGGTAAAGCCCACGTCAATCCTGATTAGGCGTACCTGTCGTAATCGTGCAGGAAGGAACGTTGGCAACCCTTTGTGACCTTAGAAAAAAAAAAAATAATAGTCGCTTATCAATGACACCCCGCAGGTCCTTAAAGTAGGGTCACGTTAACGCACGTGCGTGTCACGATAAATTCATTACGTGACTCAGTGCATAAATACTCGGCGATAAATATATATATATATATACACACATATATGCAAAGCTACGAACATCTCGTGACGACACACTCGATGCGCTCGAGGAAACAGACGAAGACAGATCGAACGAGGGACAACTCGATGCACGGAGTTGCCATCCTTATAAGCTAATTTCAATTATCTTTTCTTTTTTTGTACCACGTATGCGCTTGCGTCGTTACGCAGGCATACGGGTATCCGCATTCCATACGCATTGCCTATTCGAAATCAAGCATCCAGTGTAATTACAACATATTATCGATGGAATATCGATATCGCGTCCTGCCAATCGGGTTCATAATTTTCGCCAATCTCGATGAGTTTTGAGTAACTAAACAAACGAGATAACGTCAATCAACCAGTGGGGGGGGGGGGGATTTGCAAAAATTTTAATTGTGCCCCCCCCCCCTTCCCCTCACGCAATTAACATCAATACAGATTTTTCCGATAATTTCAAATTATTCCCGTAATAGCCAATTTACGCATGATCATCGTATATCGATGTAATAATTATATCAATTATTGTAGAGAGAGAAAAAAAACTCAAAATATATTTACTGACGTCATACCTGTACCTCTGTGCAAAACTTTACATGCATAAATGCATATACACGTAGGGAGCGAGTAAGAGAGACGATTAATTAAATGCATTTACCGGCGCGTTGTCGTTAATTGGATCGCTCGCGTTTCAATTGGCAACGCGTAGCCGGGCCGAAAAGCCCATTGTAAATTCGTCGACGAGTTCGCGAAGTTCGCGCGAGCTCGGACGGCTCGAGTAGATTCGATTTTGTCCTGGCAAATACGGATGCGTTTTTGCACGTATGTGAGGGGGGGCCGGGTGTAGACATATATATATATATATATATGCGAATATGTGGTTGATATCGGCGATACGGACGTGGAGGGGGTGGAGGGAGGGTGCGCGTTTGTAGAGGGTAAATATAGGGGAGTAAAAAGAAAGCGATAAATAATATCGATGAAAATGCGCCTTTATATAAGCGTAATGAGAGTCGATCGTAGTTTTCATCTAAAAAAAAACTTAATGCACTCTTTACGGTGCAAACGGCAAGAGAAAAGGGGGGACGGTGCATAAATAAAAGAAAAAGAAAAAAAAAGAGAGAGAAAGAGAGGTAACATTTATTTTCACTATACGACCCTTAATTATAATCGCTCGAGCAAGCTCGAGTACAGGAACGTTCAAAAGTTGTGTATCATTACGTATACGTGAGTAGTGCTTGAAAGTTATTGGATCATGCGTGTGTGAATACAGATTTATGTACGACGTAAGAGATAGTCCTTAGGGATTTTCTAGAAGCGAGATAGAATTTCAAGTTTCTGTGTAATAAGGATTGCGAGGAGGAAGAGATGGGGTGGTGGGGAGGGGGTGGAGGGGGTGACCTCGGCTGCGTATGGATATTTCAGTCGGCGGTTATTCTGTGCTTTGACGAGGGACGAGAGGGAAATAGGGGATGAATTATGGGCGAGGGATAGGGACGAAAGAAAAAGGGATGTCCTAGACGTGTCCCGTGTAAAAAAAAAGAAAAAGAAAAAAATTCACCCTGACAAGATGTAAATGGACGTGAATATGGTAGCTTAGGACGTATATTTCACCGTATATCTCTCGGTACAGATGTATATATATTTTTGAAAAAATAAATTTTTTTACCAGTCATTTTCATCGCCTCGTGTTTCCACGCAATTACGCGCGTGCGTCTGATAATTGCAAAATTGTTGAAAATTCCGAAAAAAAAAAATCCGATTCTTTCATAGCCAAGGAGCCATGAAAGCTGTAACACAGCCATTCTCACGTATCCCGTTGCGCCTTAATTGGGAAATACTCGTCAGGTTATCTTTTTCGCATTCGCAGAGCGCGCGACGCCCTCCTTGTCTTCCATTTGCATCATTCACTTAAGGCAGAAGGAAGGAGTTACGTTCGCGCTAACTCCGACGATATCGTCCTTACAACCCATTTGCTTGATCGTGCACTTCCTCGCGATTACGATCATATAATGGTACAAGTGTACGTAAACTACTGGACCAGAACTATGGGAAATATAGGAAAAATAATAAAATTACGATAAACCATACGTAGATGTATCTACGAAGTAACGTCGATGAGACTTATAAATTTTCTACGACTTTGGGACGTATAACGGTAATAAGGAATAAGACGCAATCTCGTTAAATCAATTTTCCAATTGACTTTCCAGTCTCTCAGATTTCTATACAATTTCCACGTTATACCGATACATGTATATCTGTATACTACGATATAGGGAGCCACGTCCTTACAAATTTTTCAGTACTGATCTGATTCCAACTCGATGGAAAACATTTTCTAGAATCTATAACTTTTCCATTTTCTCATAACGGTCCATGGAATTTCTACCGCGATTCCATCCAACCTGTATACAGGTATACTGGGTGTATCCTAGAAACATGTATATCCCATACGCGAAAACTTTATTCTAAACACAGAAAACGAAGAGCTCGGTTGACTTTAGAAAATAACTTTATACACGCGTATGCACGTATCAAGGCTGTAAAAGCTCCAGACTCGGTTTATAAATATATTAAAATACAGCATCCCGGCTGGGAACATCGATCCCCTCGCTGTAAAAGTATTTAATATATGCATGTATGGGAACACATTCGCTACTACCAATACCAAAAAAATTCACTCGGATCGCGTATCCCTGAGTCTTATATGTATATATACACATGTATATTCGTTATCATATGCATCTGCATCGCACTGGTACTGGTTGCGTAAGTGATAAGAGTGTGTACGAGAATTTGCAGTATTAGCATACGCAGGCGTATACCGACCACGTATCTAATGTTACACATGTGGACTGCCGATGCATCAGGGTGCATGCGTGTGAAAGAATGGTCGTCAGGGAATGTCGAAGATAAAAGCGGAAATTCTGAAGCGAGGGATGCTGGGAGGACAGAGGTAAACGTGGACCATATAGGTACAGTGTGAGAGTTGAAGCCGGGACGACCAACTACCCCATTTGAGGTTTGAAAATTTTCAGAAGGAGGGGGGGGGGATATTGAAAATAGCCGAGATACTCTAAGGCTGATGAAAGCTCATAATTATACAAAAACGCAAAAAAAAGGCAAATTTTTCGAAATCTGTCATTTTTGTCTAAAATTACTTGTTTTTGTTTCAGGTAAGGGGGGATATGTGGAAAAAAGCGATAAAGGGGTGATTTGTGAGCTAATTGAAAATCAAATGCGTCGGGATGAATTTTCAAAGAGGATTATTAAGTTTCGTTCATCCGCACGCGGGACGTGGGGGGAGGGGAGGGGGGGGAAGGATCGATAATTATTAATTAACTTTGTTTATCGGGATAAAAATTGCGAATCGGAATGAGCGCGAGATAATTTATTGGTCTTTCGGTTGTTCCTAGTCTATTTGAAATTCGGGATGATTTTGGTTAATTAAATTTTTTTTAAATTTATTAAGATAATATAGATTATGACGTCACTTAATAGGAATTGTTATTCGTTGTTTGGCATTCATTTACCCCAACGTGTAAAATACGAGCCGCGATTGATGGAGCCAGTGGTAAGGGTGCGGTAATCGACAATGTCTCAATAGAATAAGAGGGTCCGAGGTGTATAAACCACCCCTAAGCCTAACCCAATATCAACTGTGGGGTTAGTCATATTCTTTGAACCCTTGGGTCAGCCCTGACGACCACGGGCGTTTACAGTAGACTCCACCGACATTTCTCTCCGTCACCTTTTTCCCTCTCATCCCTTATTACGTCTCACCGCACCACCTTGGCGTCCACCCTTGTTTCAGCGCCCCGGAGAAACTTTTACCGTCCGCCCGTCCCATAAGACCGTAAAACCTATTTGGCGCAATAATCCACCCCCCGCGCCCCTCGAAAGGGTTATACAACAATTTCATCCCCTAGTACCAGACTTTTCTTTATTCCTCCGTATCCCGACACTTGCGCGCGATCTTTCTACACTCGACGAGTAAAATCGGCGCGTACTGGAAATGAAAAAAAAAAATTAATTATTCGCGAACCATTACATCGAGATTGATAATTTTTTATTTCACTTTTAATAATTACGCCGAAGTACAACAAAAAAAATTTACGAAAGTACCTTCGAGATAAAAACGAGTAATGAAATTTAACGAGTAACACGAAGATCTTTGTATCCTTTTTATTCTTTTGAATCGCGAGGCCCCTTTTTTTTGTGTAATCAAACCCTACTTTTTATTACGATAACGAAGGAATATCTGTTCGAACCGACACAGTCAGACTACAGTGGCGCCCTCTGAAACGCCCTAAGAGTGATTTGCCGTTATAGAAATTTGGCAATGGGTGCCTCGTTATTTTCGCGTGATTATGAATTATCGAGTATTGATTCGAGAGGAAGGAGAGGGGAAGTCACGTGGTCCCCCACTCCTTGCCCACCCATTTCGCTGTGCCGTCTTACACAATTCTCCTCACCCCTAACCGTACCCTCCCCTATCCCCCCTCGTCGACCGGCGAGCCCCTTTCAATTCGCATTCCACGAGGAGAGGCGGCCACAGGTAGCCAAGGATTTAATAAAAATCTTGGGAGAGACCTTGCCATTTTTATTTCACCCGTTTTCTGCAACAACCCCTTTCAACCCCTCGTCCCCATGTATCCTCGGGCCAATCCCAGTCGACGTCATCTCAAAGAGTCACAAAGCCCAAGGGGTGCTTCGTTAATTCGCAAATTGGCACAACAGCAATTCGCGTTATCAAATAGACGTGAGCTTGATTTTGGTTGATAAAAATTTTTTTTTTTTTCGAAATACTAATATAAGGTAATATTTTGATTTTTATCAAGCTTACCTCGCCGTGCGTGTCCCTTCGACCGTCCGGCGTATTCTCCGGCAGAAAGTAGAGACGCAGGGACGCCAAGGGCTGATTGGGGCCCCGACTGTCCAGCCAGAGTAGCTGAAGCTCCCCGATGCTCACTAGGTCGGCGTCGCTCCATACCTTTGTCAGGAAAAAGCTCCCGAGTCGGAGCACACGACCGTTCCCGATACGCACGGCTTTGTAAAACGTGTAGGGACCATGACTGAAGCAGGCACCGCCCAGCAGCTGGAAAACAATAGCACAACTTTTCGTTAACAATGGGAATCCAGAATTCGCGTAGAATTTTTTTATGGAGAGTCGCGATTTGGAGCGGGGAAAAAAAAAGTAACGCGCCAAATTAATCCAGCTTACAGCTTATATGTATACAGAGAAACCTTGACGGAGTTATGTTAATCGCGTCTGGGACAGAGAATGTTATCAGTATGTTAATTTGGGAATTGTTGATAAAAGCCAAAAAGTGTATATGACTATGCGAAATATTGATTTGCGCGTTCTCTGACACGAAATGAGAGATTTCGCCTTTATTTTTCGCAGGTAAAAAAAATATTTTCGATATCTGCAAAAATAAAATGTATTTGCGAGTAAACACGGGTTATCGCTCAGAAAAACGTAGCCGGTATATCAAATAATGAAAATTTGTAAAAATCTGAAAAAAATACATTTATCATGCAACGCGCTTTACTTTCAATCGATACTCGACAATACGTCAAAGTGTGTGGTGAAAAAAAAACTCCAATGACCCCGAACACGGGTCGATATTTCCATTACTT
The DNA here is from genome assembly GCA_036026315.1 of Trachelus stipa. Lineage (NCBI taxonomy): Eukaryota > Metazoa > Arthropoda > Insecta > Hymenoptera > Cephidae > Trachelus > Trachelus stipa. Next base: position 213,804 of record JAYRCB010000193.1, read on the forward strand.
AAAAAGTTATTTCGAAAAGAGCATTCGGAGAGAAAAAAAATGCAACTTTCAAGTTCCATACAGAAATCACGCCAATAGATTACGACCGCTTTGCAATTTCTCAAGTATCTCGAAATTGCACGAGTGCGCGATAAGAGACAAAAAACACAACTTGCACCCCCAAAGCAATTCAACGTTCAACTAAAGTACCAACAACAACCGTAAAGAAACGTCAAAAAGGGTTAAAACGTCACGGGAAGAGAATAGAAAAAAAAGAGAGTACAGGGTATAATACTTATCACGGATAACAGGTATAACGTGGCAAGGCGGAAGTGCCCCGTGGCAAAAACAGTAATCAGCATCGAGGGTTGAAAGAAGGGGAAGCGGCTGTGGGTCTTCGCCAAGGCATTACACAAACTGCATCGACATCGGCCACGTCGGAGAAGGGCTAAGGATATAAAAATAAATGGCTGAAACGGCAGGTCCTCTCGATAATCGATAAGCGGACAGGGCATGATAACAGTATACACAGTGACTACAGATATATACAGCAGGCGATTGGAAGCGTCAATATGACTGAGTAACGAGTCATTGTCGTTTTGTAAGATTAATATAATTATTTTGAAATTGCGGTAAAATCCATTATCGTTTCGATCGATCCCCGTCCCGCAACCCTCTTTGACCCGCAGCCCCCTCCCAGCCAATGGAACGGAGTCCTATAGAAATCAGCCACGCGTAATAATCATTATTATTTCGTAGTACCGCTGTTTATTAGGGTCGCGAATAATAATGGCGTCGAGTGGCGATGGTCGAGGAAGTGGAGGGGGCAGAGGAGGAGAAGGAGGGGAGGGGAGGGAATGAATTTAGTTGGCGCCTAGACCGCGCGCACCCGCATCGCGCATCCAATGCACTCGATGCACTTTTTTTTCTTACGTCAAAAAGTGCAGTCGTCGAAATTTGAAAAAAAAAAATTAATCCTCGTCCTCGCGAATCCTTTTGGCGCGACGGAAAAACAGTCGATACACATCGAGACAGTGTCGCGGTTTTATTTAATTATCCAGAATTTTTTAAGGCGCACGTGCAATTAACGTAACGTGCGTGGATGACGTTTCGTAGTTCGCACGTGTTCGATACAGGCTGACGATGCCAGGGGTTGGGGATACTGTATGAAAATTCTTGTAGGGCTCAATCCTCCCCCCCCAACCCCCACCCCCTCCGATTTTTCTTAAGGCACGGGCAAACGTTTTCCTGATACTTTGACACGGGACTGTACGCGTCTGCTTTGCAGCGAGTTTGCCCATTACTCCCTTTGCTTTATTTACCGGCGATTTGAAATTCAACGGGATTTCAACTGGGCCCGTCAGGGTCGTTGCTGATTTTACGATGAAAATTATAAGGGAGATTCTCGTGTAAAATCTGCGAAGCTCGTGAAACGCGAAGAAGGAGCGAGAAAAAAAAAGAAATGAAAGGCGTGGGTATACGGAGTGTTGGTAGAAGATAAAATAAAAGGCAAAGAGATTGAGAGGGATGCTGGAGAGGGAATGGGGGGAGGGGGGGGGGTGAAAAAAAGCAATAAATGAAAATCCAGATAACGATCAAAGATAAGAAGACACGAAGGGCAATTAAATTCGATTGTTTGACAAACTCATGAAAGTCCAGTCGTGGATGGATACGTGACGAATTATTGTCGAGTTACATAATTGAATCGATAAAATGTATTCGAAGAGAATGAGAACCGCTGCCATAACTATTTCCAATGTTTTAAGGGTACACTCGCGGCAAAGAGTTTCGTACCGACCGACGCGACTCTGTATTTATAGCGTTAATCTCGTTTCGCAGCAGCTGCCTCCGCAACGTCCGCCATTGATACTGTTGCTTTGCGTTTTTATTCCCATACATATATACACACCTTTTTTCCTGTACCATAGTATATTTACACCCTTTTTAAACCCTTTTACTCCTTGTCGGACAGCGCCCCCAGCCCTTCTCTCCCTTGCTCCCCTGACCCCTATACTTTTTATCAAAGCCGAAACATTCTCGGCATCTCACTAATTAATAACATTAAAAAATAAATAATCGCTGCTATCATCCTCCATACGAAATACGTGACGCAAGCATTGATTGTCTGACGCAATAAGTGGCGGTCATGGGAAAAAAAAATAGTTGATCACCCTTTTCCACGATTTACAGAAAAGGGTGGGGTCTGGTAAAATTTCAACCATAGCCAATCTATATATGGCCTGCATGAGAAAGAGAATGGGGTGGAAAAGGAAGCCAAAGGGATCGGAAGATGGGATATGGGATATGGGGCAATGGCCCCCTCATTGTACGGCACTGCCGCGTGTAATCGCGTATACCAAACTGTCTACCTTTCGCCCTCGCTTATCCCTTATATATATTTTTTCTCTCTCATCGCCCTCAAATCCGTTCTTTTCCGAAAATCCTTCCCGTTTTCCCCCCCCCCTCTCTCTCTCTCTCTCTCTCTCTCTCGTTAGGCCTGCATCGTCACATATGTGCATTCGCCTATATGTATCTTCTACACGTGTGTCTATCCCTTTTCAATGTAACGCTGGTCTTCGTCGCGCGCATCGCTGCATCCACCTCTCTATCGCACTGAGTCTCAGGACACAGTGTTTCCCCTCTCTTCTTCATCAGCAGAGAGAGAGAGAGAGAGAGAGAGAGACATAGTAATACCAAATAAGAACGTCACTCTCTCGCACTCATGAGTAATAGACCGAAAGAGTAAGCCACGTGGTCTCGTCGATCCTCTCGCTCCGTTCCATCTGGACGTCTCCTCGTTTCGCCAGTCTAAAACTTAAAGGTTCTCCTCACAACGGTAGAAAACTTTTTTTTATACCAGCGAGAAGCGCCTGGATAAATAGAAAGAGCGCGAGAGTATAGCGAATGAGAGAAAAAATAAATTTAAAAAAAATACAAGATGAAAGCAAAAGATAAATATTCTCAAAAAAAAAAATAACCAACAATTCTTTAATCCACCCCGTAAGAAATCGTCGATCTCAATGACCGACACCTTTGCACACGAGACTGTATTGAGATAAGACAGGTAAGGAGTTGGAGGGTAGACTAAAATCAAAATGAAAAAATTAAAAAATTTGAAAATCAATTAAAAAGTCGCTCGCATTTTGAAAAAAAAAATCGATCTCTAGTCGATTCTTGATGAACGGACCTTTATACTACCATGCACGTGCACACGATATAGTCTCGTTCGTGTTAAGTATCTGTGTACGTTAACGTGGATGCGTGGGCCCCACGCTGGCATATGTTCATACGTGCCCTAGAGCGAGTCAGCATAACACATGTGTATACGCCATACTCGATAAATGGAATTTGACTCAGGTATATATATATATACATATAGAATAGATACACTTGACTCGTCAGCACAACACCTCACGAAGCACTTTAGGAGTCATTTAAAGATTTCATTTGGCTATACTCGAGGAGAGCAGAAGAATAAACTGGCACCGAACGAGAAAACAGGTCGTTATACGTTATAGCCTGTTTGGGATTTAGATTGCTAGTAATATTAATAATAACAACAGCAATTAATCTGCGTGTAATTTGAATCAGTGCATTTTCGTGCGATTCATAATCAAACAAGAAAAATAAGATTGAGTAAGTGACCGTGTAAAACAGAGTATATAATAACGTGATAGCCAACCTGCGACAATTATTATCATTACTACCGTGTATATCAATTGCCCCTGTTATCCTTATTAATTACCAGACAAGTTTTTCCACTCGGATAACAAAAGAATTTTTATTACCACGAAGGATTCTGTATCGAAGGATACCAGGCGTCCGTGACGCAGCTGGACCCGGTGTACTGAAGACGAAGGGAGGGGGGGAGATGAAATTAGAATTTTCATCTCGCTGAGCGAGTTCGAAGGTGAAAGTGCAAAAGGTCACGGAGTGACTGGAAAATCGTGTGGGTGCGCCTATACTATATATATATACACACACAGATGTAGAGATTTACGTCATACGCCTTTACTTGATATCAATCTGTATACAATATATATATATATATATAAAATATATGAATAATTCTCAATTCATAATTTATTAATATACCTAATATAGATTTTTCAAAAATTTACCCAAAAGGTAATAATAATTTATATATATATACACACAATATATAAATATGTATACTAGACGTATGCATAATTCATGCTTCGCGGTTCAGCAGTGTGCGACCTTCGACCGATCGGAGTGAAATTCACGCACATGTGCTCTCGCATGTGAGTGCGTGCACATATGGGTTGCTTGGTATGCTGCATTATCGTATCACTCTCTCTCTCGCACCCATAACCACATATCCCAGTGGAAACTCGTGTTTCTCCTCGTTTTGCAGCATTCGCCTTCTACCCTGATACGATACGGGGAACCATATTTATATATAAGCTACATTCATATACATATATATATATATATATATTATTTACGTACACACGGCCGCACCACGCAGGCAGATATAGTGTGTATATTTTATAGAGACAGTCTCTATCTCTATATAGGGAACATATATATATATATATATATACGGCCACGGATATTAAATCCAGTTTCGCAGTTTCATCGAAAATAAACTCTGGCCGGGATTTGTCGACTTTC
>JAYRCB010000194.1:12926-48044 GCA_036026315.1 Trachelus stipa
CTCTAGCGCTCCCTGGCGGCCCTGTGGATAAATTAATTATAGCGGGGACGAGCCGGGCACCCCGTTATAATATATATATATATTTTCTCTAGAAATTCTCCCTTGGCAAATAACACCGATAAGAATACACAAGCGACATATAGATACGGTACAGTCACGTTCGTACTGTACACATCCAACAGAAACTACCTTATCGAACGGCTATGTAACTGAGCGTATGTGCTATGTACAACAACTTAGTAAGTACAAAGGGGGCACGAGAGGTGCAGCCCACGAGGTCCGTGACTGGTATCACGGCTGTTTTCCTTTTCCCGGAAGGGACATTACGGACGTATGATAAAGTTAAAAGGAGCCGTCCGTCCGTTGCGCGACCCGCCACACTTTTTCCTTTTACTCTTGTAAATTGCGACAATGCAGTGAAAACTCGCAACTTTTAGAAATAGCTACGAGCTCCGGATTTAGCATTCGCGGGCTGGGAGATAATCTGCGTAATTTTTGCACGACGTGGAGGAGACTGTGCGAAAAGGTGAGAAGGATGGGGGGGGGTTGGGGTAGCGCATAAGGAAAAAATATCGGAACTCCGCGTGGACGTGACGGTGTCCACGTCAGCTACTGTACCGGTTCGCATGACAACGAAGCTTAATACAGTTTTCATGGATAATTGTGGCACGGGGTAAGGAGGAGTGGCGGCGGTGGGAATGGAAAAAGTAGTCTCGAAAATTGTGGTAATTTTGCAGAAGGACGTTTCTGGTTTTGCGAGACATCTCCTCTCTCTCTCTCTCTCTCTCTCTCTCTGACTGTTATCTGGGAAAACACGGTGGACGTTGAAATTTGCAAAGCTCGATACTCCTTAACCGGAAGATGCGATCTGTTTTTCCAGGTGGCTAAATAAGCCATCTAGGAAAACGTCCTTTTGGTGAATGAGCCAACCCTTATTAGGCGCTGAATAAATAGAGGGAGATAATATACGTTGGTATAGACGTCTTCATTGTGAGAAGCCATTCTTCGGTGAAATCAACTCTAGAGGGGTGGTTTGATATTCGGTTGTCGTTTTATGAAAGCACCCCGAAGTATCTCTGTTAGTCTTTGAAACGATTATCACGGTTTGACGAAGAGGGTTTCCCGGCTGATTTTGATGTATTTTACAAATTTTCCAGTCACGCGTATATCGTGCGGATTTCACGAGTTTCTTCACATCCGTCGATGAATGAGGAGCAGGCAGATGCTTTGATGTCCTGATACGTCACAGTTACCGCACCAAGTAATTGGCTGAAACCGAAAAATTATAACTGATTATGTTATCTGTGATGTTGTTGTTATGAGGAATTTTTGTAATCGAAAAAAACATTTTTACCTGGGACTCGCCATAATTTCGCTACTGAAACAGCCGAAGGGAACGGCGCGTGAAGGAGTTCAGTTGCGGTTGGGATAATTCGTATCGAGAGATACCGGGGGGATGAGATTTCGTGGCAAGGTTAGGCGTCGTGGGAAAAGGTCCAAGAGAATTTCTCGGAAGGTTGGATGAATACAGGAGGAGAGTGAGAAAGAAAGTAGGGCATGCGAGCAGGATAGAGGGTGAGGTCGGAGGATGTAAGGGATGCTGAAGGATCAAAAGGGAAGCAGAAGAGAAAGCAGAGGAAGCATGTGAAGGAAGGTCAAGAGAACTCAGAGACAGAGAGAAAGAGAGAGAGAGAGAATAAGAAGAGATCGAGTATGATGGAGGAGCCAAAGGGTCTGTAGGAAAGTAAGAGAGAGGAAGAGGAGAGCCTCGAAGGGCTCGAAAAGTCAGGGTGGTTTTATACGGTGCTTAGCCCCTCTAGGCTCACAGATAAGAAAGTACTGTCAGAAACGAGGCTGGAAAATACACGGTACTAACCAGAAAATGTTCGACGAGCCAACCAGGATCGCGTCAGTCTGCATATTTATTGGAAGCTCAACTCGGAGGGCAAAGGTCGCGTAGTAACATTGATAAAATGTCATCTGGTTAAGGAGAAATCTATCATGGTCGATACTAGGACGTAACCTCATTTTAATCTCGAACTGGGTACCGTCAGATAAGAGCCGAAAAAACCATGTGGTTAGCCTGATTCTAAGAGGATGGCAATTTTTAATGTAAAGTAGTATCCAGTTAGGCCACGTATGTTATTAAGAAAATTGATTTCCTTTTCCGCCATCGTCGAAAGTGTTCTCGTTAATCCGATTGTCCAGGGTACCGATATCGAATTCGATGTCTACGTTCGTCGGAGTATCAAACCGTCAGGTCGACGGGAAAAAGGAATCGAGCGAAGTAAAATAAATTTTCTTGAGTACACGAGGATCATCCTAAGTAGGTACACGCAATCCAATTTAAATGATACCTACTTTTCCCCCTTCCAATCCCTGTCTCTCCGCCGCTCCCAAGGGAATATAATCATCCCTCTCCTTTCATCCAACTATCCCCTCTCTTGAGGAGTTAAAAAAAAAGGCAATCTTCCCACAGGGATTACAAATACGTAGCAAAGGGTGAAAAATTATCATTCGCCCTTGATTTCATCGATATTCAATAAGCATCGATTACTGCGTTTCTTCCTTACTATTTCTTCATCCAATCCTGGTTCTCTCTCTCGTTGCAGTCAATACAAGCGATCCTTAGCTCGTACCGGAATACCGATCATTTGGATCTTGCAGATCTCCTAGATTCTCCGTGGTCACGATGAGACGTCTCATCAGGAAGACTGAAACAGAAATCTTCCAATTAGAAATCGTCTCCAAGCGTGCACGATGGATGTAATCGATCAAAGAGAGTTTCAAGGTGTATTCCTAGTGATGAATTGCCTGTCCCGTCCACTTAGGTGATCCATCTGTGTATCTTATTATACCCAAGACAGCCATGCTTATCCGTGACCTCCCAATGGCATGTCGCACCTTCGTTTCCGACAGTTTCACTTAATCCTCGAGTCTTGAACGTGTCGACGTCGAAAAAAGCAGCTGATATCACAGGACGTCCACAGATAGAAGAGCGGCACGGAGCAGGTTCGACGCGATGAATTCCCCAAGGGTTCTTGTTACGTCAGCAGTTACGTATCGTAGGAGCATCCTTCCTCTCCGTCGAAGGCTCGTAAATCACGACGGAGGCCAGACACTGGTCAACTCGTGCTTTCTGCTATCGGGAAATTTTAAACATTTGAATTCCGTTCACGCGGACTCTTTGAAACTCACTCAGGAAATTTGAAATCCAACATCGATCCCTGCCTCGTGGATAGACAAGGATGTCGTGGCAGCATCCCTCCTTTATTAAACATCTCACACATCTTTCACGTCCCGCGCGGCCTGTAATGTTTTATCGGTTTTACGCGAGGGCAAATCCTAGACGGTTCGAAATAGCCGAATTATACGAGATCAGAGATGAGTCTCCACTCTAGACGCGCATCTCTCATCCTGATACGGCAACGAGAGAGAAACCCGTGGATGCGCGGGGAATGGTTATCGCTTGAGTCAACATACCGAGAGACTCGGGACATTTTGAATTTGCTATCGAGTCTGCAGACTGTCGAGATGCTGGATACTGGATGGAAAGACGAGAGCACGAATGAGGAGAACGCCATCGAATTTGCATAGCGGTCGACTTGAGAATTGCAGCTAGGACGTTGCACTGAATCCTAATAGCGCCGTCTTTCTACGCGAAAGAACAAGAGGATCCACTCTCCTGGCTCCTGGTGCGAACGGAAGAAAGAAAAATAACGTCATTCCGGATTCTTATCTTTCGCTCTTCTTTTACCAAGAGCCCATCTTCTACTTCATTTATATATCGGATTACCAAAAGACAATATTTTCATGCTTCACTGCAGATTCTTTTCCGGACATTTCGTCAGTGTGCATTGGGCTTTATTTTTCTTTTTTTCCTTTTCGATTTTCACCTGCAACGTCCGAGATGAAATTGTTAATGCAACTAGCCGATCGTGTTTCGTTACTCTGACGTAGTCATTTTACTCAAAGGAACCTTCTACTAACCTGACGCTCTAGGATACGTTGACTTGGACTAACTGGTTGGTTAGTTAGTTTCCGAAATGTCAGAGAGTGTGGGTGATGTTCGTGGTTTCATTGGTTCGCCGACATTTATCGTGAATTGAAAATCCGACTGGTCACACAAGATCCAAATGACAAACGTTACTTGAAGTTGGTCACACGTTTCATCCGATCGAAAAGTTGAGTCAGAAACTCGATGACTTTGAACTTCTAATTCGGAAACTCAACTTCAGATGCCTCTGTGATACGATGACGTCTGTGTTGCAGCTCCAATTTTGACGATTCTCGATGAGGCTGGAAGAATCATTGCTGGTGAGAGGCACTTGAAAGCTGGAAGTGCACTTAAACTCAAGTGCGAAGCTCGGGATGTGATAGAGAGTCAAAACGAATCTGTGGTCTGGACCAGAGGAGATGAGACTCTGACAGAGGACGTTAGGTGAGAAAATTGTTTAAAATTCATATAATGAAAGTAATTTACTAACTAGACTTTTCGTATTTAATTTTTTATAAAAAACAAATGCATCCTATGCTTTCAGTGAAAACAAAACGACGTACGCGTCCACAGGGATGGAGGTCCAGGCGGTTGTTAGCACCCTGATAGTCGAGAAGGCAACACCCAGACACGCTGGGAATTACAGTTGCGTTGTTCCAGGACGAGCAAAAACAACCATAGCCATACACGTTCTTAACGGTAAGCTTTAAGTATTTTTTCTAAACTATTCGCAATGACCTGACAAGGCTTTATGCTCCCCTAGAAGAACAGCGCGTTTTAGGACCGCTGACAGTCCTCTGAACTAAAGGGTTAAATAATTGTTAAAGTTTTCAGTGTTAACGAAACAGTTGGGGCATTAACCAATTCCCTATTCACATTATCATATATGCGCGCGTTACGTTTCCCCGGGATTTCCATTACTGCCCAAGAGAAGCCAAGATTAATTATTACTCTGGGTTCAGGGTCCCGGTCTGATGTTTTTCCCTCGAAAAATTATACTAACATTCTGATTCCGTCAGACTCGCCACTCTCCCCTACGCGGCATGTATTCATTAGGACAATCTCATTTTCCCTACGAGATCCTACGAGAAATCAAAGTCCATTCTCATCAGCAACGTAAGTGGTTCTTAGCCTGATGTGCCCCAGAGAAGATGATGCGATACCCGGAAGAGCATCTTGCCAGTGGTTGGCACAGGCATCAGACCACAGAGATAAATGAGAACGGTGGACTCTTTGTTGTCCTCGGTGAGATGCGAGCTGAGGACGATAACGTAAATTAGATGCCGTCTCGGCAGGGTTGCTCCAGGTCCTGATACAACGTGCCAGGACGCTGATGACGGTGGGAACTAACCTGCGCGTACCTATGCGCCGCCCTTTAAAACGTCCGTCGGTTAATGTAGAAGCGCGGCACCGCGACGCCGTAAGCGCGTAACAGCATAATACCGTAACGTCGCATGGAAATGAAATGGCCAAGCTGAAAGTCGACGAATAAAGGAGAACGAGGACAAGACGTTATCACCCTCGGGCTTTTTTCGCTCATTTGCAAACTACGCCATCGTCACGACCTGACCGTCGTTGTGCACCGCCCGTTAATGTCTCCATATACCTAGTTGAACTCGAGAAGGTGGTACAGGTCCCCCGTTGCTTCAGGAACTCGAGGTGTTTACACTGTATCTGCAATAAATCCCTAGGTAACTATGCGGTACAGAGTATTTGGTACAGTAGCTATCGATACCTTTAAGGTTACTGCCCACCATTTGCGATGGAGTGTTTCCATTAAGGCGATGTTTCATCCGGCCCAATAGCCACGGCTACGTAATTGGCTCAAGGATGGCTAATTCGGAAATTCGGCCTCTCCTCCAGTAATGATCCAAACATCGCATGGCTGAGCTTGATTAGCGGAAAGCAGAGAACGTCCTGGTATTTTAATTGATCCTTTCCAACCTCATCCCTGGTCCTGGTCCTCGTTCTCGTCCTCGTCCTCATCGTGGGCGCTTTTACGTTCTTTCAGCGTCACCCTAACCAACTGAAAAAGAAAAATAGCTGGATTACGTCACCAGCCTGGCATTCTCTCAGGAAGTTTATACGCCGCAAAGACATTTCTCTTCTCTAGATGCTTCTCCTGCTTCCGGAAGTAGTCTAAACGGTGCCGAGTGATAGACCTTAAACCATTCTCGAAAGTTTAACGTCACCGTGTCCGCCTTCTTGTGATCTTCCTTCAGCGTCGCTTCGTCTTAGAAACTCTCCTTAAGCTACCAGTAAACTTCTTACATGTTAATCGAGCGGATGTTACGTCTTGTCAAGAGCGATAATCATAGATGAAAGTAATTAGCATGAAAAGCTTCTTTCTTTCTCGAATATATTTTGAAATTATGTGATCATTAAAAATTTAATATAACGATTGATTATAAAGCGTATATCGACGTAATAAAAATTCAATGATTCCACAAAGAGTTGACTCTTCGGAGTGACATAAATTTATAATTAACCAATGGCAAGACGGAAACGAATGGTTAGCAAGAGTTTAAACTACCTCCTAAAATGAAACTTTCATTTCAAGTACCTAGGCGCAAAAGTCTCAAAACTTGGAGCAACTTTGAGCAACGTAAATGCTCATTACGTAAGCTCGTCACCCTCCAGAAGATTATTGTCAGCGCCATAAGACTTTCCTGGAATTTTTCATAAAGCTTCTTCCCCAATGAAACCGACGATCTCCCTCTCCCCCCCCCCCCCACCCCGCGAATTCCCATCGAAATTCCCAGTATCTCGTAAAATATCTACACTCAATGGAAACGAGTATGTTCTTGAAAAACGAGAAAAAAAATTCATATTCGTAAAAACGTTGGTAAAACTTTGAACGCGTCGCGAAAAACGAAACCCACAGCATTCGCTTCTCTAAGTAAATTCCGGTATTCCAATATTTCCACGAATAAAATCTGTTCCTTTAGGTTTGGCTATGCGTGGCAAGCCAGACGGAGAAAAGAATTCCGGGATTAAGACAAGTAACGGAGATTTCACGAATCCGAGATTTTTCAGAAAAATAAACGGGCTCCCGTGAGCCGCTGGCTGTAAGGATCTTAGTCTCAGCGAGTGTGAGCTTCGAAGGGGCTATATCCTGGAAAACCCAGAAGGGAGAATTGACAAATTCCACATCGATCCTGGATTCCAGCCAAAGCCACCGTTCTTATACGAAGAACTACCTCCTTGAAATAAGTGAGACTGCCCAAGCGTTCATCGCAAGGAATCATTATGGACCGGAATAGACACCAAGGCCAGAAAAACAAGGAAAGCAAAAGAGAGAGAGAGAGAGACATAGAGTCATAACTGATAAGAATTAATATTACCATTATATATTCGATCCTCGATGTATAGAGCAACTACGTAGGAATATTGTCCTGAAGATGATGATTAATTTACTGAGTATGCTGTTTCCCCAAGATGAAACTCACGCGTACACAATGGCCGCATGTGCACGAATCCATTAAGACTTGGGGGAGTTTGCTACGTCATAAATGCGCTGGAATTAGACGACGGCGCCCCCTTAAGGAAATAGAGTCGGGGGCTTATTAATAAGGGCAGGTTAATTTCACAAAAGCCAAACGTGCCGATCCATTCACCGGAAAGCATAAATTGAAGTGATCTCGGTGGGGCAGGATGGAGGCAGTTGAATTATATCATCCTGCCTGTTCACGACATAACACTCACTCGGAGCCATCCTCTTGCAGCCGTAGTAATAAGCAATAAGTGAAGAGAACCCTGAAACTGAACGACGCAAGGCATAAGCGTACTCTAAACAATAATAATTATAAATCATAATTAGACACCGTCGATCCAATAATTAAACCAAACATCAGCCAAGTAAATTACGTGAAATCTTCAGCGATCTTACAAGAAGCTAACGCAAGGACACGAAATAAGAATTCCTAGTGACAGCCATGATCTTTTAAATTACAGGAGAGCTACCGGCGGCCGTGCATGACGGAAGTGGCGTTTCTCGAGCTGTTCTCAATCTGTGGCTCATTCACTTGACCATGAGCTACGTCTTTTGCAGATGACAGTTTTAAGGTAAGTCTCCAACGCACAAATAATTATCCTGCTATCCTTTCGCGATATTCGCGACCACCCTGAACAATTTTAGTCAATAAATTAAGTTGTCCAACCTGGACGATGAGTGCGCGAGAAATCGGTTCACCGATTACTGCCCTTCCAGACGTCTAGTTTATCTTTTCCCTTCCCCTCTTTTTATCTATTCCCCTAATCCGAGTTTCAGATGAGTTTTCAGATGAGCGCTCGAAAGCCTCCCCCATGACTTATACAAGTAGAGTACGAGAAGTTGTCGAGTCGAGGTGAACACCGTGGAAAAAAAAAAAAACTTTGTCCCTCTACCATCCTCTCTCTCTCTCTCTCTCTCTCTCTCTCACCATCGCATCCCCTCGTTGGGCGCGACGAAATCGAACAACGGATTAGGATTAAGATTAGATGGCTGCAGGACTGATCCTCGATAAAATTGATCCGAGATTTATAGAAAACTATGGTCAACTACTAAACTGTATACCTATACTTATGTCTTATTTAATAACGAAACTTCGTAGCGCGTAATTAAAGCAGTAATAATAAATAGTCAAGTGATGTCGTTATCCCTATTTGCTGTGGCGACACGAGCACGCGGCGTTGCAATAATGTTGAGTAAAACCGTGAATACGAAGACTAAAGAATATGAAATGTGCATAATTTTGCAATCTCAAACAACTTTTTTCTTTAATGATTTCAATGCGAATGCGGTGAAGCAATTTTTTTAAGGTTAAATATGAAAGTTATGAAAAATGAAAATTCGTGCAGTTAATTGCGAGACTTCGTTATCTCTCGTGCAGCACGAAAGTATTGCACTCCGTATTTTTTTTTATTTTTTTTTCGATGAATCCGCATTTCAATAAAAAATATTCATTTTTGTTTATACAGTGCGTTACTTATGACATTTAAGCTTTGAAATATTCGACGATGATAACGTTTTAATGATAATAATAATATACACGATCATCAAACGTGATACCAGTAGTTAATTCTTATCAGACCGCAATACGTAGTTATTACAATTAAAAAAAAAAATAAGCCATGCGATTGCATAGTGGTTAAGTCTTAATAGGGTCAGCCGCAGGACTGCTTATAACGGTAACAATAATGGCGGTCCATATTACCAGAGGTAAACGGCGATAAAGAATTACTCAAAGTATTAAGATCTGTAACGTAATTTTTCTTTTCCTTACTCACCGGAGCTGGTGGAGCTAATCCGTGGAGATCGAGAACGGTATCCTAAAGACACTCTGGTGGACACTTCGCTACATCTCCGGAACAGTCACAGGAAATTCATAGAATTTCCTGTATATCGCGAGAGCAACGCGAGAACTATACGAACGAGGACTTGCTATACCGTAGCGAAACACGGCAAAAAAAAACTATCAACAGACAGCACGGGGGCGCGAATCAGCTCGTGACACCTCGGTCGGTGCCCCGAGACAGACTGCCTTGACAATAGTCAAATCCGAGAACCAATCATTCTGATCATTCGATTGGTCGAGATCCTTACAGCCGATAACTCTTCCATCTCCTTCGAGTCGTCCAAACTACGTCGAATAGTCCCCGTTAAAGGTCCTTCGTTCGTTGGTCAAAACTGAAGATCAATTCAAAAACCTCCATAGTACGGAATTTCATCTGTCAAGGAGGTTAAATTTATATATTAATTAATTATGGGCAAATAATTGATACTCGACATAGTGGCAACAATTAAAATACAAAAACCTTTCGTCATTTGATTCCAGTGGAAAATCGAATGGTTCCATACCTCCTGCCGCGTCCATCCGCGAGTTTCCCGCAAAGCCTAAATTGGACACAGAGCACGTGTGCTGTAACCACACATAGTTTTCGCATATATCTACGTCTGTTTGACAGGAGCCGAAATACCTAAAGTTGGGTACGTATCCAGAGGCAAGTAAAAGGACGAAGCAATAAAGTCATCGCATTACCAAAATTCCATGGATCGGCTAGTGAGAGTGGTTAATCCGTAATCTTATCCCTGGACCATGAATCGCGTCGAAATAACGTGTATTAACTGATATTAATAATTCAAGGTTTTATCTCGACGAGAGCAATCCCCCATTGTGAAGATAATTCCACGTTTATAACGTATGACGTACCTCACGGAAGTTATAGTCTATGAGGTATAGTTGCATACTGCGCCAGCGCCAGTAGCGTATCTCGCGAATGCTTTCATTATCAGTAGCCACATAGATCACTGTGTGAGCTCTATGACGTCACATCCGTCCATTGCTCATATCCAACCGCGTGAAGACGGAATGACTGCAAGAGAGAAGGAGAAAGAAAATTATAGATGGAAAATGAAACCATCTCGAATCTGGCCTCAATTTTCAATCAGGACGTAGAAGTATGAGATTAGGAAATTTTTATTAAAGCGACGGATATCTCAATTTTGCCAGCGGATACGGGAGTACGTCTTCCTGGTATTTTATGTTCTCTCTAAGCGAGTGACTACTGAGGAAAATAAAGAGACAAGAAATGCCAACCATGTCGAGACGCCGTTTCGAAGGATGTGCGTCACCGGTGAAATTTCTGGCATCTCTATCGCGAAACTCTGCCAGAGCCACATTATCATCCAGCATCACGTGACAATATCTATACGCCACAGGTGGAACGGAGAGTCTCTCCGAAAAGATCCACTGTTTCTCAATCCTCTTCCATAACGTATGAACTGGCCGAGAGTCTGGGCTCTGAAAATAAATTCATAAAGATCCCTTGACGCATTCGTTTTATATATCCCTAGCGGTACTAACCGATATCGACATCCTGCAGGAGGCCGAGACTCGCGCTAGCCTGCAATTGCTATTACCGCAAACAGTGAACGGACTGTAGGCTGATTCTCTGTGATAGGTGATTAAAGCGCTCCTACTATAGCGCATCGATCGGATTGACTGGCTTTGAGCAGCACGGACCAAACTGGCAAACGAGCAAAGCGCTCCTGAGCCGCCGTAATAATATCCCTTTCACCAAATACACATTTTCTTGTCACAAAGAGTATTAGTGGAAAATCTTGAAATCCTCGCAGGGTACACGAATCTCTGAAACAAGTTAAAGAGAACGAATTACTTTAAAGTCCACATTTCTCGCGTCCCCTTTAAAATAGCTACCTAAAACGGTTAAGGGGGGATTTCCTTTGATGTTCACTGGCACGTCATGGGCACGTCACGAGCATGTCAGTGCATAACGTTTCACAGACGTCCTTCGCTGTAAACGTCATTTATACGTTGTTGAAGGGAGGATACCTACGGGATATAAACTACATTTTTTTGGACGCATGCTAATGTAGGCGATTTATAATTTTTCGCTGTCGCAAAATAAAGGAGTCGGCTGAGAAGAAAATACAGGATAGACGACGGGGTAGAAAATTTATCTATTTTTCTCTCTTGCAAAAATCATTCCCTATCCTTGTTTCTTGCAGCATCCCCCCCACCTAGTCTTCTCCTCTACCCATCCTACCAAAGAACACTCTGGAAAAGTATAGCGATTCGTCGTTTTGCAAACTGCCTGCTCGGCACCGTTGCCAATTTATTACGACGGACAAAAGACGACGAGCACAAACTTATCTAGTTGGACGCACCGAATTTATGTCGCGAAACGACAAAGAAATTGCAACGGGTTAACACGGTTATGGCGGAAGGACATTGTCAGCCGACTGACGCACAATTTCGCATACTTGGATCCGGTCCAGAAAGCACTCTGCCACGAAATCCGAAATTTATTAAACTTTACTGCGGCAAAAGAGGTTTAAACTTTTGTCAATTAAAATTAAGATAAGATCATTCTTTTCTTTTTTTTAAATTTCACAAGAACCATGAATCGAAGTCCTCGGTCAAATTAGGAATCTAACAAGCAGACTTAACCGTCAAGGCTCCTGGCACGATTACATCAGGAAAGATACAGTCTCTCGCACTGGCAACTAATTTGATTCGCACAATTTTACGCGCTCTCCCACGACATCACGGCTGGCGTCGCGACGTCTGTTTGTGGAAAAACTAATTGGCCAAGTCCTACGTCCCGTCTAACGTTTAACATTCGAATTAGCCAAACCTACAGGACAATCATCCTCGCGACCTACCAAACGAATAATATTCAAACTGACAGACGTGATATGAACTTTCTATGTAGATTATGTAATCCGCTTGACTTGCTCGAAATAAAATGGTGGACGAGTGTCAAGGGCAGACTCGACAGCATTTGTTCTTGACGTGCATTCGTCAGTATCTTTTTATTTCGTACCGTACTGTACGTGACAGGCCGAAAAAAAAAAAAGAAAAACCCATATCCTCTCACTCGTACCCATACAACGTATACGCAGATAGAACGAGGTAATCAGTACGCTCGTCACGCTGTCAATGACGTGGGAATAACGAAAATAACAGGAGGACCATACTACATTCAAATTGCAGACTCGTGAAATTTTCCATACCCATTCCCTCCACCATAATTTATCCAAAACTTTCTCATCTTTCACTTTTCTAACGGACACCGGCTGCTTTCTGCATAAACTCGCAACACGTAATGCGAGAAAAAAATCGCCTCGCAACTACTATTATATTCTACGTTTGGAGCTGCTAATTTTTTTCTTTTTTACTTTCTTTTTTCAATCACCTCGACGCGCCAACAATAAATGGAATTATTCAATTGTATCACGCGCTCATATACATATACTCGATAGTCATCTTTTAATCGAATTCACAATACGAGATGAAAGCCATCCAATCGGATGGGAAATATTTAGGATTTTCATGATATTGTCAATTTTTCTATGAGAATAGTTTGCTTGCTGCCACGCTGACTTTTCGCCTTTTTCTTTCTTCCTCTCTGCTTCTTGTTTGCCACCATTTTTCAAAGAGACGAGGTTAATTTGAACTGGCGTAGACAGCTTTGCCATGACCATCTTTTGAATGAGTCTGTTTTGAGAAGGACAATGAGTTTAAGAGTACCGTCACTATTGGGACTGTACAACAAACGGAGAAAGATAAGCAAAAGTGAGTTTCATATGGACGAAAAGGCCTGGATGTCTTTCATCTCTTAAAGACAATAAAGAAAGGTCAAGTACAATGAAGATTACGAGGAGAAAACACGATTTTAATGGGAAAAAGTCTTGAGTAAAATCAGCAGACGGATATAATTATTTAAAATTTCATTAACGCCTAAATAGATGCTTTTCATATCACTGATAAATTACAGAGCAAAGACATCCTTTCTAAATAATATATTCAAAAACACGTGTGCGTAATTCCTCTGTTAACAAGCACACGTATCTCTTGATTTAACAACATTAATATTAATCAAAATTATGTAGCTCTTAACAAATGATATTGATCCCATCCCTAATTGGCACTCTATTTAGATAATTTTATGTAAATAGGATGTATCTTATTTTACCTGTATAAACATTAAAATTTCATACTGCGGAGTCCATTTTGACATTTCGCTACTAAGAAAAGTAGTCTTTTTCCATCTCCAATAAAATGTATTGTATGTATGCATCCAAGTCTACTTATACTTATACATCTACTTTGAGTACTTCAAATATTATTGATCCGTATATGTTTCTTCTCTGGAGAGCAATCAGGAAATCTTGAAAAAATAAAAAAAAAAAAGAAATAAAATGAAAGCTTTTGAAGGAAAACTAACGCCCTTTGAACTAGGTATGTCAAGCGGCATAAAGGAGCAATAAAGGCCCAATACTTATCATACTTTCTTTGAGAGAATGTACCGGTATTCCGGCAAGAGATGAAGAATCCCTTGTCGTATTTATTTGCAATAAATAAACTATTTACGTCGTGAAATCGGGACGAAAGAAAAAAGAGAGAGAGAGAGAGAGAGAGAGAGAGAGAGAGAGAGAGAGAGAGAGAGAGAGAAAGAAGATAACAAAATAACCGCGCAAACCGAAAGCGTAGTTTTATTGGTTTTTACAGGCGAGGTAGAAGCAGGAGTTGCGGCGTGAGAACAGTGTACTCTGCTCGGTCCAATAGCCTCTCTTTCATTTCCGATAGGTTGGATAAAATAACGTCGATACCCGATGACACTGCAGTAGTGAGCTACATTTTGGCAACCGCAGAATTTAAATATCTATTATACCACGTCCCGCCGCATTTCCCCATTTTTCCGCCACCAGCCGTGGATTTATTTTCATTTCATTGAACGATTCTCGTCGACGTAGCAAACGACATAAAAAAAACAACATAAAAGGCATCAGTGGACACTTGCAGATACGCAATCCAATTTGGTTTCACGTGCCTGATGACAGGGCAACGTTGAAATTAAATTATCGAGGGAACTAGAATATAATATAATAGGCAACCGGTGAATGTCAACAGCACACCCACGCGCGCACCAGTTAACCGTAATACTGGCTTCGAACCATTATTTCACAATTTTCCAATACACACTGATCAAATATTAAAACATAGTAATTGCCGGAAGGGAAAATATATCTGATATCATAATCCAACCCGTACCGCCTTTTAATCTGTCACACGATCCTACCTGACCCTCTCGTTACAGCGTACAGTAAAACTAGATTTGCTTCTACTCGGGACAAATAAGAGAGTAAAAAAAAAATTGTAATTTGTTGCAGATCACTCTATGGCGACGACCACAGAAGCTGGAAATAGGACAGAGAGGGCAAGAAAATAACGTGAATGGACTCACGGACGGATTACGTCTCCTGCGAAAATATCGCAAGATGAACGTCCCTGGACCACGGGTGGTGTCGTAAGGACAGAGTTTAGAAATAAAATCGTGCGCGAAATTCTTTAAATTCACTATGATAGAGAGCGTCGTTAAGTAAGACATTTCTTCGCTGTTAAATCATCAACTATAGATCGTCGATTGTCCCTCGTGATGTAAACTGACATCAGGAGTTTCAAAACTTCCGGCAAATTCATTTAGAATGGATCTAATCTTCAAATAGAGCCCAATGAACTCTTACAGGACGCCAGTTGAGCCATAGAAAAGACGTGAAACTCGTATCAGCCAAGGCGTCGCGCATCGACGAGAACTTGTTCTTCCTTAATGGTGGTCGTGAACGCCCCGACGCTGGGCGTCGCCGATACGTCCAAGCCGTGTAAGACCTTCCGGAAGTAACTTCCATCCAACGTAACGTTCTCGCCTAAAGGTACAAGAGAATGGAGAGAAGAAAATAGAGGAAAAGAAAATGTCTACGAACCTGAAGATCCTTGTTTCCTTACGATAATTGACCACGGGGATGTTTCGCTCTACGAGAGGACATTTTATCCGTTCACGATGGACCAAGTGAGATTTAACAGGTATATCTGGATTCGTATCTTCTTCAAGTAAAACTTGAACTTGGCGATGCTTCTCTCGTGGGAGGCAAGAACAAGAGTAAAAGCAAAGTGTGTTAAGATTCCCACGGCACTTGAGGGATGAGACTGCCGGATACCTTGATTGCGGTATAGTATCGTATATGTATATGATGCTGCGCTACGTAGGAGAACTGTAAGAAGTTAAAGTTGGTATTCATGAGCGCGGTAAGCATGGTGAGCCAACGTGAGAGGAAACCATGTCCGTCTGGCGAGATGGGAAACCAACGTAGACTCCTCGTGGGAATTCGGACGTAACGTCGAGTCTTTGGAACCGGATGAAGCGTGTGCACTGAAAACGAGAAAGGAGATAGTGAATGTGAGCGGAGTGACGTAAGAGAATTGGCTTGAGTAGATGAAGGGGGGGGGGGGGGGTGAATGGAATAATGTATCCCACAAAACTGGAGCATTCATCGATTCAGACATCTTTTCCATTGATTGACTATTTTATCGAACAATTTACGAATGCCAATGGAAGTTCACGTTGGATAATGATAATCGAACGTTACTGATCATTGAGCCAATTTGGTAAAGAGTTTACATAATTCTACCTTTAGTAAGAATTCATAAAGTTTTGCATCCTGTTGGCAATTTTCAAGGTCGACATTCGTTGATGCACAATAAATAATGCTTTTGCCGTTCGATCCCTGTCGGAATGTTATTTAAGCCGAAGAAAGTCGTCATCCTTTTCCACAAATTGTCAAACGTTTGTTATTGTCAATAGCCAACTGTTTATCAATAAATATTTCAAGTTTCGGATATTAAATTATCTAACGTTTATGGGAGAAAGTTCGTTTCTATTCACTTTTTGAATGACTCGGACGGGTCCGTTTATTTATGAAAAATTAGAAAACAGACCGTTTAAGGGGTTAAGAATTGACCGATTATTTTTTTTCCAATCAAAAATTCAGATAATAATTATAGTCTTTTTTAATTAATAAAGCAGTACTAAAAGTTAAGGTAATGAATGCGTTAAGATTGTATAGGTCGACCAAACTTTAAGAATACTTTTGAGAATGGTTACCGGTCCATACGGAGGTGTATTTATAAGTGCCATAAATGTTAGATAGCAGAGGAAAAGAGAAATTCCCAAAAAAAAATCAATTGAATACGAACCAAATCGAATGCTGTCGATAAAAATTTCCTGAATATACAGATTCGATATGGATCATACTTAAGGAAAGATCATTGAAGCTCGAGTATTAAGATTAATTACAGGACTAAAAAAATCCTTCTATACATTTTTGTCATTCTCTCGCGAATACAATTTGCTCATTATCATTAATAAAAGAAAAGTAAAGGAAAAGAACGCGAACTATTCCAAACTGGAGCCTATCCCCCTCCACCTCCCGGTTGGCAAAGGGAACACTCCGGAATGGGAAGAAGCGAAGCATAAAAATAAGGGAAGAAAAAAGAAAACCACGAAATTGTGATATGTGAAAACGTATCAAAAGGAGGCGTATGTTAAGCAAAGTTTTAATTATATAGATACACGATCGATCACGATAAGATATATTTTTATATGTAAATACGGCGTGTTTCTTCTTGTTATCTCATAAACATACCTCGTAAGGCGATCTAAGTTACGTATATAATCGATGACGAATAGGGTGCGAGCAAGCCGAAGGAAGTAGAGAGAAGAAAAAGTGGCTTGAAGGGAGAAACGAAAAAAAAAAAAAAGAAATGAAAAAGAGAAAGAAGTTCGAACCAACTAAAGGAAGTAACTTGTTCCCGTAGGAATTCGCTTTCCTGGTACAGCTACGTATATCGACGTCGCGTCGCGTAGAGTCTCGAGGGGTGTGGGGCGTCGCGGATTTCCAGCACGACGAACCGACGCATAGAAACTGCCTAGGAAAGAGATCGACGAACATTAGGAACGATCGGTATTTCCCGATTCCCTTTGCGTGTCCCGAAGGCCTTTCCCGATTTTCCAAGGCGAACTGCCGTCCTCACGCGGAATCGATTACCCGCGACACACTTACTGGCCAGGATGATTTATCATCCAGGCGTCGCGACGACCTGCTGGTAGTAACCACCTTCCAGCGTTTCCATGTACCAGGACGGCAGCTTCTGCATCCAATCCCAAACATGCATTCTCGCTCTCAGTTTGTCCCCGGGTCCACGATAATTCCAGCAATTCGATCGATTTAAATAAGTCTCCACCTGATCAATGAATAATCAATGTGCTTAGTTTCAACTATTGGATCGCCCGATAATACCGATAAATAGAATAAATTATACGTTACCCAAATATAAATGTATCTGCGACACGGGCATCCCAGTGCCCGTACTTTCCTAAATACCATGCGATTCCTGGAATAGCACTTTAACAAACAAATTATTAAAAAAAAAAAACACGAACCCGTATAACGTCATTCGAACGAACGAATTAATGCCTCTGAATGTATCACAAAAAAATCTTCCCTTGACAAACCTACTGAACTGGGATTTGATAGATTTCCGCTGCGCGATGCGATTAGCATCCCTATAACGTTTTGAATATCCGAATATTCGAATGCGTGAATACACAGGAGGACATACGGGTTTCCCACGGGGCAGTACGTACTACGTTCAATATATGCTTTTGCTCAGTTTTCGACATTTTCGTCAATTCTGTCCAACGCGATAATGGCTTTTGTCAAATATTAATTTAAATTCGTCTAACGGCTGAAACATTTCATTTTCTCGTTGATTACCTCACCGATGAGATTATCAAGTTAATAAGAAAATTACTAATTATGTATGTCATCAATGCTATGCAACTGCACGTATCGCGACGTAGTAACGATATATCACTTATACTGCCAAAGATCCAAACACACGTCATATAAAACTATTGTACCATGTATGTAAATTGTATCGTTGTTTACGTATAAAGCATATTAAAGTAACATTGCGTTGATTGTACATTTATGGTGTTGCTATTGCAGATTTGCTATCGCAAAAAGGAGTGTGCACATAGTTTTTATCGAGGGTGACAAGATCAATGGACATGGATTATGAAGGTACCGATTTCAAACTGTACATGTAACGCAGTTGTCAGTTAATAAATAAATGACCGAGGGAAGCTCCAAAAATGTTGTTCTTTTTTTTTTAAATTCACTTTGTTTTCTTATCCTCCAGTCTCGTGTGCTGCGTCCTTCCATAATAGGACGATAACGATACACGCTCCTCCATATAATACCTGACAGATATTCCCTATAATTTATTATTCTTTTAAATGATGCTTAAAGTTTTACACTGACAATCGCTCACCTGCGAAAAATTCGATAAATGTAAAGATACCTCGGCAAAATCTTTTGAACTGCAACCAATTCCTTAAACAATTTTCATGTAGTAATTACTAGTAATGTAGAATAATCGATGGGACGTAACTACCGTGACTAGAAACGTCAAATGGTCCTTAGTAAAATATAATTAAAACTTTAGATTCACATTGACTTCAGGTAAGTTCTCAACGAGTACAAGATAAAGCTATAATTATAATATAAATATAAAATATAGATGTAAAATAAGGTAGGGTAATCAAAGAGAACAATTGAGATGATGGAAATGACAACGTACTGAGCGCTAGAAATGCCGTTAAACTATTGTCCATTTTTTTATTTACCTTCAACTGTCTCGGATGGACAATCGTTTAACGGCATTTCGAGCGCTCAGTACGTTGTCATTTCCATCATCTCAATTTATTCGCAATTATTATAATATTGATACGAAAATTTTTCACGATCCTCTTAGTGACCGCACTGTGAAAAGTTGAAAATTACATTAACGATTCAGCAATCAAGATTTATCTGGCAGACAAAATTAAATAAATATCACAGAGGGTGAAAAAGAAGAATGAAGGTCCAAAAAGTACGTTACTAGCAGAGTAGAAAGTGGTGTTGGCAGTTTGATAAAAAAAAAATCAAATTTCCCCATCACGTAATAATTCAGTTAAGTAGAAATGCGGTTCCTCGTGAAGGAAGACAATGGGACATTTTCGTGAACTCCAAAGCCGGGCAATGTAAAGCACGTAGGGATGAGAAAATTCCGCAACGCAACGTAACCACCGCGAGGAGTTCATTTGAATTCCGCGTCGCTCGGGCAAATACAAAAACTAAAATTAAATCTGGCCATTCGTTCGATGCAGCCCAGTGCTATATTATTCGGAAGCACCTCGCGTCCTCGCCGCTGCGAACGACAGTGGAAAATTTATGTTGTGGAAAAGAGAACTCTGGGATATCTACGTCCTATGTGTTACGTGCCCATATATTATGCATTACAGGCCTTTCCAATGCCGCAAATAAAATGATGAACCACGTGCCAAAGAATGAATAAGGTTTTTCTCTATCCACCCCGTCTCTCTCTCTCTCTCTCTCTCTCTCTCTTTCTCTCACACACACACATCTCTAAATCATATTACAATTAATATCAAACCAGCTAAATAATACAGGTGAGTAAATTCCCTGGTTATACGCTCATTCAAATTCCCAAGGATAACACAGTAAGTTTAGAAGAGAAAATTGAATCTTTAGGAGCAGCAATGGATACAGCATCCTTCGACGTTGACGTATATAGGTTTTAAAAGAGATTTTACACTACAGCGTGATACAAAATAAAAAGTCCATAAAAAAAAAAGAATCATGGGGCCCTCGTGCACGCCAGTCAATCTCGTGGAGTAAAGGGACGCCGCTATCTCCAAAAGAAAAATGTTAAAATCCTGTCACCGAAGGATATTGCACGTTTTACGGGGCACTTTTATGTTTTTCGGCCTGGCGATCGGTTCGAACTTTACTATGAATTTCAAGGAGTAAGAGGAAAACGTTGAGGCGGATATTCAATAACTTTCTCCACTACAAAAGAAATGGGTCCAGAGAATGTTATCAAAAATACATTCTCTCGCCTCGATCCAGTCCGTCATTGCTATATTTTTATCTGGTCCAGAGCCGCCGCAAAGAGGAGTCCTCTTCTTCTCTCTGGTACAATTTACTTGTAGCACGAAGCGCATGAGAAGCGTTAGAAATTTTTTCTATAATTTCAAAGATAGCTCGGCCAACGTTCGCATTATTGTATTTTTCTTATCTTCTCCTATTGACCGTCACGAACAACCGAGTGTTTCTTTACAGTAGTGCGACCCAAAGATCCGTTTCCTCTCAATCAGCCACTTTGTCAGCGAGTTGCCAGTTTCCTTGGTTCCTTGAACCTCCTCCGTCTAAACTTCCACCTCGGCTTCCACGAGCTGCTGCTGCTGCTGCTCAATCCTTTTTCTCAATAGAGACCAACACTTTCCTCGTCTTCTGGAAGCAGCCAACACCCTTCCTTCCATCCGGCGATATTCCCCACGACTCAGTTTTCTCCTATTTCTTTGTAAAAGGGGATTCGGTATTCGAATCACATCGAGCTCGACATCTTCGGCTTTATGGGAACAGGAAATAGCTATAGATATCGAGTTACCGTACGATGGGATGAAGTGCACCAAGTGCACCAAGTGCACCTTACTTTGCCTTGACTCACCTCGTTTTATTTGACCCAAGCCAATCCGAACTCCAGGTGTAACTCGTTCATCTGCCTCGTACTTCCTTCTACCGTGTTTCCATCGCAGCCAAGTCTCTTTTGTACGCACCAAGCAGTCGATGGGACGAATACAATGGATTTCTAAGATGGGGTAGAGGATGCTGCTCCCGAACATATGACATCTGGAAAAGGGAAGGCATCCGTTGAGAATATATTAATTTCCTAAAAGCACTAAGGCAGGAATAAATTTAGGCAACCAGATATCCAGTGGCGAAAACTTTAGCGGGTCCCTTGGTGAAATTCCACGTTCAGCAGTTACTGATAAAGCAGCTGGTTATAACTCTAGGCAAAGCTAGTTGATATTCCGTATTTTGACGGAGATAACTCGGGACTAGGAGTAACCTGGAAAATGGACAAGGGGATCTCGGGGTGAGTATCTGGGCTTGGGGGCTTGGGGGCTTGAGGGAGTGGATGGCTGCCTGGTTGCCTGCCTGGTTTTCGCCACTAGCCGAGAAGTTTTGAGCCTCGATGCTCGGCCTCCGGCACAGATGTTGCGATATTAATGATTCCCTCAACCACTCAGGTTGTGCCTGCCTCTAGAGTTACACGTAGCTAGCGAGACGCTATTTGCAAATGAAGACGTAAATCCAAGGAGCCTCGCCGTCGGGACAAACTTTCGGTAAAGGATATGGTTGCAGCGCCGTATTGCACAACGACGGAAAGCGGAAATGATCAGAAAGTGGCTAAGCAAACTTTCAAATACAGATTTACCACGTATGTTACCATATGGGAAAAGCACTCAAGTTTTAGGAGTTATTTGAAATTTCATTTCATACCACAGAACGGACTTTCTATATGATTTGATATTTGGAGGACGTTACGTTTATAAAATTTCAAATTTAACAAAAAAACTGTAGTTTATACGGATTTACGTTCTTTTTTTCTCCGACGTTTCTTTTTATCTACTCGGGTCGATAAAAGATTCTAAAGTTATATACAGGGTAACCTGTTTTCTCATATCATCGCGTCGCAGGACTTTCTCAAATTTCACAGTAGCTTAAAAGTTTGCTTTATTTCTTTTTTCCTTCAAATAAGTCTTTCCCGAGATGAATGCATTACTCGGAATTTTCTACTATAAAAGGTATTCTTTCACGAGGCTATTATCACCGGAAACAACGCGCATTCATTCATTCGGAGGAAAACGTCGGGCTTTTACTACGGTAACTATAAAAGAACCTTTGTGTGTAGAGCAATAACGGCCTTATTTCTGCTTGACGAATCCTCACCTTTTACACGGCCAATACCTTCGTCTCTCAGCCTTGAATGCTCTTATTCCTAACAATTACAAATAATATAGCAATCATTAACCTCACTATGAATTACGTAACCAAATTATACTATGCTCGCGTCATATTAGAGTTCAATTGTGACATAACCTTTTTGATATTTCGCTCGTTCGTCTTATTGTCACTTATTTACATACGTCGCGGATAAGCAATGTCAATCACGTTTCACCAATTTCGACGATTAAATTTATGCAAAAATTGCGACAATTAACGACCGTGATAAAATTCAATCACGTCAATGACAAAAGGCCTTTGAATCTAGAAAAGCCAAAAAAAAACAACTCACACGGAATGTCGTCGCAGTAGCGTGATGTAACGAGTAATGAAATGTAAACTGAGCATCATTAATGATGTGCAGCTTGTGAACGCAATGAGGTGAGGTAAGAGAGGAGAGTGAACGGTGCCTGCCTGCGTGTCTGAACACGCTGGAATACGTGGCGTGCAACGCAGCGAGCACTACGGTGCGAGAGAGACGCCAATGCAGCCCTCGGCGCGTCCTTTTCCCACAGCATGAGTGCGAGCTAGAAGGCAATACAGTCCCTGAGTCGCACTTAAAAACTTGGTGGGCCATATTTTTCTCCGTTCGCTAGAAACAGTAGGCATATGCCTGGCACTGGGCCCTCTATGAGGGTATAAAGCCATAAAGAACAAGAAGAAATAGTGTATGTCCTGACACCTGTTTTATTTTTTTTTTCTCTCTCTCTCTCTCTGTCGCATTAACTTTCGCCAGCCAGCCTGGGCGACAACATAGGAGAAAAAGATGCCCCATCGAGCTCCCAAGTGCGTCTGTGAGACACACCGAGCCATTGTAATTATTAATGCATCAATATCGCACTGAGACCTTTAATATCGCAAAGCATAATTGAAGATCGCGGAATCAATAAATCAATCTTACCTTTCTATTGGCTGCGGACGCGAGAATGTTGGAAAAACAGTCTGCAGGCATTTGTTACGCACAAGTTTTCACGCACCAAATAAAAACGAGAATGAGAAGAAAAGCCTGGAGCTTATATTTAATTCCGACTTTGAACTCCGGCAATTCACCAAAAACACATCACAACGAATACTCCATGACTTTGATTAGTTATCGAAGAGGCCGCTACTGTGGCGCTGTTCCCGAACGTTCAAACTACGCAACTAAATTAGTCAAGTTAGGTACTAACATACGTAAGACGGATATAGGAAGGCATAGCGAACTCGTAATAATATATTATGCAAAAATTTAATACTGCTGATTTTCTTGTGCTTGTCAAAGGCTCGATTCATTTTCTTTGAGCATGCCCATGAGGTAAATAAATATTTGAATAGAGGAAATGAAAGGCGAGCGGCAAGATGGCAGCTCGGTTACTGAAACATTTTGAACTTCGCGTCAAACTTTTTATGCGAAATATTTATTACGGTTTTTGTTATATCAAAGAAAAAGTGAAGTGTACGAATATTCTTATAAGAATATATCCAAATCGTATTGAATGAAAGCTCAACAATTTTCAATCAGGTAAGCATTTATTATCCGACCCTCCTTAAATTCTTCTATCGTATAGTTTGGTTATGCACGTTAATGTAATAAGTTTTCTCAATATACGAGCCATTAAAAATCAATTTCTCACGTGAAAGATTAACGGACCGTCGTATCTAATAAAAGTACTCACCATAAGTTTTTCCGTAGAATTTTCAATTCTGTCACGAGCACAAAAGCTACATAGGTCTGACTCTATCATAAATCGTAATAAATATCGAATCAAGATCGACGCCATAACTAGCTTCCTCGATTAAAATTCATGAGACTAATGTATCGCAACGTAATTCGATTTCCATGTATATCTCGAATCTATTCGCACATTCTATTCAGAGTATCGCATACGCTGCTTCGTATGAGTAAATACACAGTATGTAACCAAGCAAAATTGACTATTTGTAATCCAGATACTAGTTTACGAAATGCGGTACGTAGAACGTCAACCTCCAGACAAATTACTTTATTTTCCAATCTCTTATTGCGAAATTCGAGTGCGTCCTATTGATGCAGCCAATCAAAAAGTGTCACCTTCCGATGTCCAAGTGGGATATTGATCGTAACCAACAGAAAAACATAAACTCGAAATTCCGTACGTGGTACACGATGCGATTCGTTTCGAAATTCTCAACGGAGGTAAAAGTCTACCAATAGAAAAAGAAGCAGCGAAACTTGAATCGCGATTCCCAAGTGAAGGATGGATTGCTGGAATTCTAGTGTAAATGTACCTAAGGATTTCAACTACAGAAGCCAAGAACGTATCTGAAGTCAAAGAGGAGGGATGCGAACGGTATTCTAGGAATTAACGTACTTGGAATACTTCACGTAATAATTGTTTGCTAAAATTAATCTCACTCTCCGGTTTGAATCGTAACTGGTCAGGAGCGAACGGGGATGTTGAATGAAACGGCAAATATGCGACCAAGAAGGACCCTCGATTTATTTGAGCAACGATCTCTAATTTGTCACTGGTCCTCTAATTAGAGACGGGATGGGCTCCATGGAATTGGACGGAGGGTGCTGCTGCTCGATGTGACACCAAGCGATGGGCCTGGTTCTTCTAGGGCTCTAACGGTGTATTTGTCTGATCCGTCTGATCCCACGACGTTGGCCTACGAGCCGAAAGTCATTAGAGCCACCGCGTCTTGAACTGGAGTCAAAGCTCGGAGTACCCTAACCTACTCGTCGTCTTCGCGCTTTTCGATTTTGCGAGCGTGGTTGGAGTTCGTTCCAGTATAGAGCATGGACGGTGGCTGGCTCGTTTCTTGCTGGATTCATGCGGCGTCCATTCAGTGCTCTTCCACGACGGTTCAAAAGAGGTAGAATCAAAAAGTAAATTATTTCTGCGACGCTGATGAGGCTGAAGCCAATGAAAACTCCACAAATTCCACCAATATTGCCTACAACATTTACTACGTCGCTGCTCACTGTATTTCAGATGAAAAGTTGTATGCCTCGAACACGAGGGTGCATCTTTCTTACTTTTGTTTCAATTTCAAAATTTACTCACTCAAAAGTTCGTACCAATAATAAGCGAGGTCTTGCTTAAGCTTTAGGGTACCATACTTGGTAAAATATACATGCACTATGCTCTCGTCCTCTACAGTGAAATTAAATCTGAAAATTTATTAATATTCTTCATCGTAACCAAAATTAATGGCATCGCTTAAGATTGTTACCGATCTGCTACATGATAAAGGCCGGTTTGCAATTGCAAACACGAAGTCGACACCTGGTAACGTACGTCGTTGCAAGTGGGATAACATTCATTGCAAACGAAGGATTCCGTAAGATTAGCACCAGCTTTAAATTCGTTAGGTAACGGGGACCACCATTTCGCTGCAACGTAGAACATTTTCGTGTGATTCCAGTATAACCGTTTTTTTGTTTTTTTTTTTTTGTTTAAATTCTTTCCACGAGCAACTTACCCTTATTTTTATGCAAACACTCGATATCGGTCATGTCGCAAATTCGATTTGCTCCCTTAATTGTTGATTGTGGGTAAAAAAATGGTCTGCAACCACAAGTTTTCCATATGTCCTTTACTCTGCAATTAACGATGCAATCGCTATACGTATATCCTCTGTATAAATCCGTCTCGTCGTCGAAGACGCATTTCCGTTTTCTAACTGGAAAGTTCCTGATGCCATCTGTACTATGAAAGAATATAGCATCCATTTGTAAAAAAGCCTCCATTAATGGCGAGATCAATACATCCGTAACACCGCCACTAGTATTGTCAGGATAGTCGTTTGGATTGAAAATCGTCACCTGGATAAACCGTTCAAATTACTACTTTATACATTTTATAGTATTTAAAAAAAAAAAAGAAAAAAAAATAAGAAATGTCCACTAGAAACATCTTGATTACCTTCCATCCCTGAAGAGGGAGAATGGGGAAAAAATAATCTCCGAGCAAAGGTTTCAATATAACTGAGAGTCCACCCGCTGCACCCAAACTGTTTATATGATGTATCTTATCAGGTTTATTGGCCTGAGACGACCTATAGACCATGTGTCCAAAATTGATATTAAATTTTAATTACCAACATCCTTACAATTCACTATTCACGATGAATACCTCTTGTAATTTCTATTTCCAATGTAATTAAAGGTGCAGCAAAAACCATCCTGCGTTTCCAGAAAATCAAAGATCTCTGAACAATCCTGGCTTCTGGAATCAAACGTACAGGAAACAAAAATATCCTCGCATCTGGGCGTCAACTGTTTTATATGGAAGACAATATTTTCAGTACACGTATGACGTCATGAATAATTATATACTAGATCTATTATACTTGCATCCTTCATGATACTGGACATGTCGTATGGACCACCATAATATTTTTTTAATAATTTATCAACGTCCACTGGCTCAGACATAACATCGTATACAGTGCCGTATAAATCTCCTAAAGACCAAATCATATCCAAAATGGTTTCTTCTTTGACTCCGCTCTTATTTGCGACAAAGCTGAAAAGTTAATGCAGAATTATGAAATTTTTAGTCTGCTTAAGCAAAAAAGTGTCGAGCAATATTATAGAGTATTTTGGCTAAAAATTCTTGGTAATCGATACGTGCATGGATTATATGGAAAATACTCATTTTTTTTTTACCCATACCAACTTAATAAGTATCGTGCAAATTCAGCCAAATTTTGACGCTGCACGCAGATTCCACGCAAATTCATGTATCTCTACGGATACGATATACTATAAAATTACCTCCTGGCACCCTATGGACAATGGTAGTGATAAATATCACCGTATATCATATTACGAGTCATTTGCAATTAGTGATCGAGCTATACGAAATACAAGCGTTGCTCTCGTTAGACTTTTAATAGCATTATTCCCATCGGTATTTTCGAGACCGATAGCAGCGGCGTTTATCAATACGAAATTTGCACGTGTCGCGTACCTATTTTACGTCTGCGATTTTAAAATAACAAATACAAATAAAGCCCTTTTTTTTAACGTAAAACTCTTACATGTTTCTCGCCAGTCTCGTCGCAGCTTCTCGACTTATTCGATTTATGCTGCATACAGCTACTCCTGCAGAAATTAATATTTTATGAAATTTCATCAAAACGGAGAATACCTTGGTTTTATCTTACCGGGAAATTGAAGATTATACGATGGATAATAATGAGTGTCCAGTGTCGTTACTATTGGACTTTGAAGATACTGCCCATAGATTGTATACACGGTGTGTCCAAGTAGGTAAAGAGATATAACGTGTACGATTATCCAAAAAATTCTGAAATTTCCTAAATTCTTATCAATCCAGAGTATCACGCAGTGACGCCTTGTATTAAATTTTTAATAACCTTTCCGTCCATGGACGTCGCGGTTCTGCCAGATATTTACATCCTACCAGACTACAATTGTGCAAATAGGTTTTTATATGCTTCAAAAATAAGACATTCGTCCACTTATTTTTTATCCAATTCTTATCTTTCTTCGGCGTGGCCCATCCTAACGAACGTCCAAATTCTTCTCGTTTGCTGATAATTTTTTTTTTACCTAACATACTCTTCATTCGCTCGATTTACAATCGCAGCATTGGTTTAATTGACGTAGATTAAGCAATAATCAAAAGAAATATTTATCAATGGTCTTGTCGAAGAATATTTCTTTTAAGTTTCGTATTTAGTAAAATTAATCTTTATGTTAAATTTCTATTAATATTGAATGTTTTACAGAAAATTTACACATTTAATATTTATATACTCTGTCTGGTTACTGGTGAATTCTGAATGAACGCGGAAAAAAGAACAACATTTTTTTCAAACACAGACTCCTCTTCCGTATCACTCACAATCAGTTAAGAATCAGTTATAAGGAAAACAAAAAAAAAATGTAAACTTGAACGATTCAACGTAATCGTGCAAACTTATTTTACTAGTATATTATTCAATATTATAATTGGCAATTTTATAGGATTAATTTATTAATAATTAATATTTCACTGGATTAAGTATATTTGCATAGATCTTTTCCCGTTGACTAACTATTGAAAATCGGCAGAGAGCCTTAATGCTGCTTCAAATGTCATTTTTTTGTATCGTAACGGGATGCATTAGGATTTATCAATCACATTAGACGGCACGTATCCTCATGAAAAATACTCTGGTCAGGCTTCCCATCAGTTTTTCAATATTATAATGATGAATAACAGGGAACGAGAATTATACTCACTACACTTAGTTGCACCAGGTGGCTCTAAATTAGATATTTAAATCAGAATAATAGCCGAGCAATCATCTTTGATCGCCTCTGACACCTTATTTCTTTTCATAGATCCATTTGCGGTTTGCAGTTTATCAAGCGGAAATGCCAAGAATATCGTACGATTGGCCGTTGTTCACTGATCGTGAACAGAGAACTGCACTTGGGAAAAATGGTGACAAATGGTACAAGCATTTCTAGGATACTGTCACTTATCTGCCATGCATCGGCCTTTCACCTTGACCCAGAACAAGTAATCTAACCTTATCTGAAAAACGTATCTGGATATTATTGCGTGCAGAGTGTGGCGCTGATTCAAATTAAGACCACGCACTGTCAGTATCAAGCGATCGACTGCACTCTGTGTGGGAAAGCTGCAATATTTCCCAGAATGCAAATGTGCCAAGTGGATTAATTAAATAATACGTTCAGCAAGAATATGACCTGAAGCTTGTGCAAACTGAGCTGGTGATGCAGCAAAAACCAAAGGGTTGAATGAGAAATTTGATGAAAGAGAAGAGGAATTAATTTCACTATAAATATTCAAGCCGCTGACGTCACGTTAGACTCTGAGAATTTTTTTTAGAAACTTTGTCGACAGGTCAGCATCATGAAAGTAACAATCAACATGAACAGTCGAAATTGAAATTTTAATGCCAAGTAAAAGAGAAAAGTATTTAAAATCACTTTCTTTTGTTTTACAGTGAAAATTCGAAATCGGCCTCTTATTCGGACAAATTTTTGAAACTTATATTGAGCATTTTACGTTGAACACGTTACACGTTGTAAAACAGAGGAACTAAGTACGCCGTTGGAATCCATTCGACGGTATTTTAAGCGTTCGACTCTACCAAAGCAACGTCACATAAATCTCCAAAGGAGTCGGAATCACACGCGGCACAATTCGTTCCATAAAACGCGCTCAACCGCTCCGACCTAACTGAACGGGACGTGTACCACAGTGCCGTCACTGTGAATCCAGCATAAATCGAGGAAAACTCTGTGGCTTTCGTCCCGGTAGAATCGGCCGATTGTCCGATTAACATAAATTAATCAAATAACATTCGGAGACAGTCGTAAGCGACGCTTCGGTTTACCGAAAGTTATATCGTATCATGACGCTGACGGTAGCTGTGGTATGATATCTATCTCCGTATGAATATTATTATGTTAAAGTGCAGGGGACCATGATAATAATACGTATACGTTACTGCACTTAATTATTCATACATTGAAAGAGCAACAAGACTGCTCCCTATCAAAAGCTAATGGCTGTACGGATGAGCGTCGGAGAATTTTCGGCGCAACAATAGGAAAATCCAACGTCACGCCGTGGTCGGGCATTGTTGGATAATAAATCGAATCGATGGAATAAGCCAGATATTTTCACGGGGCTCGATTGGCTCCCGCTATTTTTCCATTATTCAAAGACCCCACGGGAAATTGATTCCGGGCGATTAGGTATCGTGTATACGGAAAACAGGCTTTCGAAGGAATCTAGATCTTAAAATGGTGGTTGGACTCGAGTGCAATTGGTGCGGGAGTTGGCTGTCCGGGGCACAAGCGCTTTTCAAAAATTACACCCTTCTCGGCGTCCTGCCGCCATTCTACTGCTTAAATTTTTTTTTTTGCTTCGACGGGTTTTCTGTGCCAAGTACTTTTCCTCGACATGGCTGATAAAGATTTCCTCGGAAACGCCCTCATAATTCTCTTTCTTCGATTCATTCAGCTGGCAGCTTTCGTTTGACGTAAGAAATTCCTTCTATTGGCTTTGTATTAAAAATGAGGCATATTTCAAATTTGTCATACGTTATTAAGCAATATTCATCCTCTCCTACAGTCAGGGCGAATCGCGTTCTGGTGTAAGAAATGGGTCAGCTGTGTACCTACCTCAACTCCTACTAAACAGTGACTCCCTAGTAACGCTATTGAAATACTCTAGATCGCCGTAGGTATATACTGTTACGTGATTTTTTCGACTTACGTCGATCCCCTGGGGAAACGGCCGTGGAGGATCTGCCGATTTGTTACCTACCGATTCGCTAAGAAATGCTTTGGATTTAGTTCCAAGTACCGATTTTCTGCGCGTGTTTCGAAGGTGCAGTGTTGTCCTATAGTGCAGTGTACCCACCCGAGTGTCCCCTGGATGCTGTTCTCGGCCTACACGGATCAGCTGAACCAGCTCCGATGAGCACTACCAATTTATTAGTTGCCGGAAGGATTTCGACTATTTTATAGCTCGGATTCGTTCTGTTACGTTCTTCATCAATTGTTAACAAACTACGTTACGATAAACTTGAATATTTTCAATCGAAGCTGCATTGTAATATGGCTATCGTTCTTCCGGCCACTCTTAGTCTCAAATTTTTCTAGTCTCAGGTTTTCTCCTCTTGCTTCTCCAATACTGTTCCAAATCTCTTGATGTTGTCCGATCTCATCTCAACTGTCAATCAGGGTAATAGCCAATTTTGCTATTAAAACGTCCAAACGGAATGATTTATGGCGTAATACACATCTGGGTCATGGCCAGTTTCAATTCCATTCTCGTTATCTCTATTGTGGTCCAGATTTGTTGGTCTTGGATTCTGTATAGATGGACTCTCTAAATAGAGTCTCGGCTTTATCGTTGGCGTTTAGATTTCACTTGACAAAACTCCACGAGAATACAATTACGGATTTCGCAAACGTTAATTAATGTATCAGGACTATATATATTTGGTACTTTGATATCGACTACAAGATATAATTAATAACATCGTTAATTAATCCAGGACGGAAATGAAATTTTTTTTTTTTTTTTAAGTAACAATTAAATTGAATTACACTACTCGGGTAATAACGTAAAGCATAAGAGAATTTATAAAATTTTTATTATTTCATTAAGTATTTTCGCTTATGTTTATATGCTCGTTTATATTGAAAAATTGATCTGGTATTCTATTACGAGCATTTACCTCGGGACAGGAAGTTATTGCAAATTTACGACACTAAGTTTCCAAAAGATTCAGACAACTGATAAAGTTTCGTAAGGAGTTTTTAATTACATGCTTTTGAACGATATCGGTTCTTTTTCCTTCCTTTCAGCCAACAAACTCGATTGTATGTACGTAATAGTCTCGTTGTGAAGAGTCAAGGGAAGAAGGAACTCGTAAAATGAAATTCACAATTAAAATCAAAGTAAAAAAAAAATCTCATTCAAAGATCATTTCGATTGGCTATTAATTAACGTGAAATTGTATTTCACGTATATGAACAACGTATTTAATTTTTTAATCCCAATCGTGATCCCTAGAGTTATCTTTTTCTTAATTCGCATACTTGTGCGATAAAAGATTCACAAAAAAATCTTTCCCTCCTCGTCGTTTCCATAGTAACGTCTTGGACTGAAATGAAGGTAAAATAAAACGAGGCTCAACACGCAGTATGTAAATGAATGGGTATTTGAGCTTTGAGGACAAATTCGAAAGCTCTGGCCAGTAAGTGTCATTAAAGCTTCGGTATACCCAAATGACTCGGCAAGAATCGATCCGAGCAGAATGCAAAGCAAATGGCCATGAGAAAATTCCAATCGTTTTAAGCCCTGAACATTTGAATATCACAGTGACGCGATACCTCGCGTCCAACGTAATTCATACTACGTACAGTCATGTTCTTTACACGCTATGTCATCCTGGGTACCAGCAACGTCTTTTCATTCGCAAATAATACGGTCCATCGGGTTCGGTAATTAGCTACAGAAATTTCAGACCCTTTAGAAACTTCTAGACAAGTAGTACCGTTGTTGGTTCTCTTGCGTAACCATGATCTACATTACATGAGAAGTTTGCGCTAAAGCACATTCGTAAATTTATCCTGGAACAATAACAAAAATCCTACCATCCGTCTTTCTATGTAAAATAAAAAACACTGCAAAATATTTATTGCAAAAATATTATTATAATGAGGATTGTATATTGAACGGCAAATCAAAAGAAACAAAAAACGTTTCGTTGCATTAAATAACGAAATTTTGCGTCAAAACTTCAATACGTCGCCAATACTTGAATTGCACCAAACCAAAGGACTTTGGTGCGACATGAGAATGAAAATGATATTAAAGGAATACAAGTTGCGAGGAAGCGTCCGCTCGTTGCCATAACAGCTCACTTGCAAAATTCTGCTTCGCAAAAGTATCGTAATTGCATTCCGCGACCTTTTTTTTTTTCCCTCCTAATGGAAGGTGCTAACCACTGGCTGCACCCCTCCTTCGTCCCGTGTAGTCAAAGTGTATTCTGCAAGCTCGTAGAAGCTTGTTGCTCGACGTACGGCCTGACAAAGTGCAAGAACAAAAGAGAGAAAGAAAAACAGCAGCGGGGTCCTGCAATCCTTTTACCCATCATTCATCACGACACAAGTACGCGAGCCGCACTGAAGCCGAGAGAGTAAAATATAAAATGCGAGACGCAGCACAGCTTTTGCTCGATCGTTAAGACAAACTCGATTACGATTTTACGAGACGTTCGTTTCATCCAAAACCCACCGTACTCGTCGAGGCAGACCGCAAATCTTTTCGGAATTATCGTAAAAGCTTCACTCCCGAACGATCTCACGAATCCACTGCCAATCGCAATGATTGCCAACCGTCCCCGAGAAAGATCTGGGTCCGCGCCTAATATAACCTCAAAAGTAATTAAAACCGCACGTGTTCAAGAGATGGATGGGAAAAGCTACAGAGAGACTTAATTATTTCATAGAAACAAGCCTTGAGGCGCACAAGTTTTTTTTTTTTTTTTTTTAAAATCATAGCTGTCGCTCTCTGGAGATGGACCTACCGAGTAGCTGGTAAAGAAGAGAAGGATAGACGTTTCAATTGTATGTACCGTTGAAGCATATAGTGAGAGAGAGAGAAGCGATAATTCTTTTTTAATAATCCAGTAGCAGTAAAAAGAAATTGCGTAACATATTCAAATATAATAATATACATTGCGCACCGCCTAAACGAAACCCATAACTCCCAGGAGGAAATTCTTTCAAAAATGTAAAACGTTGAAACCGTCGAGATGGAATATACATGTGACTTTAAGCCGTAACCGTCACCGCGTTACGTTTTCACGTGATGATATGGTGCATTCGCAAGTAAGTGCGACTCGAGCGACGGGATAAAATTTTATACTGTGTACAATGCATGGACAAAGTTTTCTCTTTGTCTTATCGATCAGTTGTACCCATTGTCTTTCTTCCCGACGAAACAACTTTTATGTGACCAATCTTATTATCCGTATCGGAACACCGGAATACCGGTGACAATATTCTTACAATCTAATCATTTTTCTACGGGCATTTCTTACCTATCTCTACTCCTCCCTCATCCAGGGTCCCTCTATACTATTTCGACAATCCGATTCCTGCCATAGAGAAACTCTAGGATAACGAGCGAGTAAGAGCAACGTCCGAAGCACTTTAGCAAACTACGTTTCTCCAGAGTTTCGGCTTGGGGCGAGTCTTCGACTTACCGAGATATATACCACAGTCATACGCGTATGTACAATAATAATTAGTTACAAGGAATATAATTTAATACCGACCATCGCACTATAGATATACGAGCCAAGGATGATACGTGCTACAAGGAATCTTATATCGTAATACAATATTATAATAATCATATATTGAGTGAGTATAATCCAATTAGGAATGCATAATTATACAGTTTTTATATAAAAATTAGAAATAACCATTCTGCTGACAGATATTTTATTATTCTCTTAAATCCATATCGGTACCAGGGATGCTGTCTGATAATTCCAATCACAAAACTTACACGGTAAAGACATGAGGAGAAATGGATCCCAGGAGTCGTGTGTCTCTTCAATGTCAAATTTAATTTTCTCGATAGAAACTTTCCAGCGGCTCTCCTACAGGATTAAAGTTATCCTTACCCAAAGATTCTACATGCAAACAGAAATTGATCTTTTATCTATCCTATTGACGGTACTACCTTCTGTGAACAATCTTTTGACAACTATCGAAACTCTAGTGAAACATCAATAAAACCCACGCAATCCCACAACCATCGGTAGGTACAAACTTTTCAGTAGTCGAAAACGAAAAAAGGAGATTTAGTCGTCCTTCTTGTAACGCGTGAATTATTCTTATCTGAACTCGACACCGATGGCTAAACAAAATCCGAGAGCGAACTATCTTCGCGAACCAACCTACGTTACCCTCGGCCGTCCACCCGTCGTTCATGCACCCGCAAGCCAGGCGGGCGCCAGCCAATTCTTGTATCACCGGGAATCGACGAGCCGCCGGTATAAACTGGGAGTTGGAATGGAACAGGCTCAACTCTACCAAAACGAGAGCTCTGACGGAACCCATCGGAAGAAACGATAGCTTAACGGATCCTGTCGATTTTTGGGGACGCGTGAAATCGAGAAACGCAACCGTAGGTGCTGATCTTTGGGGTCACGTAAAATCAGCAAACGCGACTGGACGCACGTACGGGGGCGGACGGTTACGGAAATGCACGGCCGCTCAGGCTGCTAGGTCGAGGTAGAGAGGGTCGAAGTAAGGCAGGCAAATGGTGCGAGGGACAGAGAGCAGCGAATCGAGAACGTCAGAGAACGAAGCTTA
>JAYRCB010000194.1:48144-80426 GCA_036026315.1 Trachelus stipa
CAATTCGAGAACGTAGCTTCTGAGCAGGGTGGCGACACGAAGGGAACCGGAAATCGAGAACGTTAACTATATCGGTATCCGGAGTCGCCTTGGGACCGTGATTCGAAAAATCACGTCACCAAAGTACGTACCGACAATCCCCAAAGATTGTCTATTTAGAATCTAATCCAATAATTACATCCTCTGATTCCCTCGGCTCGTCTCATACGTCCGTCGATCTAGCAACAGCAAGATAGCCATCACTTTTATTTTCATCTTTCAATTCACATGGCAGACGCTGCCAGCTCGTTCGTTGCCTTCCCCTTGATCCTCCCTCTACTATGACAAAGTCCTCCTCTCCTGCATCTTCTTTATACCCGTCAAGAAAATCTTCCAAGAGATACATTTCTCCTGATCTGCACTATACCTTTGTCAATCCTGTACAAAATCCTTTGAAAGATAAAAGTACGTAGTTCATCCTCTACCCGTACCCTTAGAATACCTAGTGTCATCAGACTCTTTTGTTCTTCCAACTTTCAAACGGTCCATTTAGCCGTATCACTTTTCGAGCAATCCGGTCCATAGGTCTCAGGGAGTGCCTGAAGACTAACAAATGGTTTTCTGAAAAATAAGAAGAGCGAAATCGAGTGCCCTCTGTAGTTACGAATAGGACAATTTCCCTTCTGGTAGCTCGTTCATCCGTGTCCCGGTGACGTACAGGATGGGATTTCTCATCTTGTGTCGTTAGCAACGTATCTCCTACGGGGATGAGACTCCTAGTGAACCACCCTATTGAAAAGAAAGAGCGAAACTCTATGCGATGACACCAACCGATGGGTTGTTGTAGTGTTGACGCGTCGCACTCAACTTTTTATTGGCTCCTAGATGTCGACCGGACGTCAGTCAATCCAAGACCCGAGATTACGTTCAACCCCGCCCGAAAGCCATGCGCAACCCTCAATTCCCTAAGCAAAAAAGTCTCATCCTTCAAACGGCCCGAAACACTTATCGGAACCCTGGCTTTTTATTACCAGCTAATTTTGATTTATTTAGCTAACCGGTCCCTTGCGGTTTTCTCTAAATTTGACGATTTGTCATCGTTACGTCGTCGTTAGCATACGTACGACACTTTCAAATAAAATTAATAAATCAATCAATCTCCAAAATCGTTATGTACCTACGAGCCTCAAGAGTCATGATAATTGAAATTATATTTTTGTAAATAAATAATTAAATTATTGACGCTTCGTTTATATATGAGAAAGAAAGACATATTAAAGGTATCGTCGTTTTAGTGTGCTGTCGTTTTATCGAAACCACGAATGTAATATGATTCGATCGTCTATTAATTTCCATTCGATTTCCGGGCGTAGTACTTCCGTATACATATATGTATGTACGTATAGTACCAGCAAGCACCTTGGGAAGCACGCGACCCTATTCGAATCCTGCTAATCCGTTCGATCGTCCGTCCCGGTTACGAGCTTTTGTGGCTCCAGCGTTGGCTGAAATGCCTGCGGAAAGCTCGATGGCCCCGGCTCGGCAATAGAGACGTACTACCTCGGGAAGTTTATCGTTCGCTGCGTTGCTTCTGCTTCTCCGGTTCCAGACTGGCAAATCCATTGATCGTAAAATAGAAGGAAGAAAGGGAAGGGGAGAAAGAAGAAAAAGAGACAAAAGACCGGCGAAATACAGATATTTCGTATTCGCGCGTACGCGTGATGCCTGCCGTAGTCGCGAGATCGTTTCAGGCCAATCATCCGCTCGTAAAGTGCGGTTATTTTTTAGGTTTTATAGGTAAAAACGCATGCGCCACGACACCTCTGCGCCATATTTTGAGCGCCCTGGGACACATATGTGCCCACCCCCTGGGGCCACGTAAGTACATAGAAGGGATTTTCAATAATAACCAAATTTATGGCCATCGAAAAGATCTCGTTTATAGTGAGCTTTAAGCATTGAAGATGCCAGGGCTTTACTTTAGTTTTAAATATTACTCTGTCCTTACATATATTGATAGTCATTGTTATGCTGATTCTTGCATAATTTCAAAAATTGACCGTCTTCGTCTTACGATGGATGCTGCATGGACCAATTTCTTTTTTTAGTACTGCTGTAAGATTTAATTAGAAGGCAGCTGTTTAGGTTAGGTTTGTAAGCTTATTACGCGTGGGTTTTATTGCATGTACGGTACACGTGTGTTGTACATGAAAAACAATTGAACCAACGAAAGTAACGTTGACGTATGAACAAAGAGAGATAGTAACTATACTTAAAGAAAGCCTTTGGAGTAACATGAAGAATTTAAAGATTATGTGTCAGAGAACAATTATGACTGACTTACTTCCTGTCTCGACTTAAAGAATCCCTAGCGAAGCAGTAAGGAATCTCATTATTTTTAAAGATTCATTCTCCTCGTTATTCTCGAACCTCGATAATGCCTCGAAGATGCAGACTGAATGCACGCTAGTAAACGTAATGACGGAAAGGAACTCGTTCGCGACTTTTCGCCGTCCTGCAACTGTCCTATCGTGTCTTCTTGCTTCTAGAACTTTTGTAAAATAAAAATGACACAAGGTAACGCAAATAAGGTCAACGCTCTCAAAGGACTTTCTAGTATTTTACCTTTCCTTGTCAAATAGATAGTAAATAGATTTTACGTAGATTTTTCGTGCAAACGTGGCGTGACGCTACCTGCTGGCTTATTCTGTAAACGAACGACTCGCAATTTCGTTTCTTGCATAAAAGTTCTTCTTTTCAGGAAGAAAAACCGTCTGATCTTGACGCGAGCAGTCGGCACGGGAAAGTGGATTGCTCCTGGCATTATTAAAGGCGCGTTTACGTTAACAACGACGTCTACAAATCACGTCGCGTTACCAAATTCAAGCCGGTCCTTTGTTAAAGTGTAAAGGAGCAACTTGCGAGATTACGAGTGGACGACGTAACGATCGGCAACCCTTGCAACGATAAATCAACGGCCAAAGGTATTATTGGCACAAAAATGGCTTGTTCGGGTTTTGGGTTTCCCAAGGTCGATAAGTTAACCCCGGTAATCGGGCGGAAATATCAAACGTATAATATATCGACGGCAGAGTTGAACGTTCCGATAACACTAGTCCTTGCGTGTCGTGCGTCTTGGAACAGGCGTTCTCGCATTTGTACATTCTTTAGCTCATTCTCAAATCGAGCGTAAGACCTCGATAGTGTCTAAATTCAAAAGCGATGTTACGCAACTTATCTAAATCACGTAATGTTCAGCATTACATAGGGCGATGCAATGCATAAAATTGTTCTAAAAATTCTTTCAGGTACTAACTGAAACCATCGTTACGTCGAAAAATACGTCGGTTGCTTGTATCTTAAATAAAAATTTTATTTTACAATTTATCGTCGCTTTCCAGCACAGTTTCCTTCAGATGTAACGACATTTAAAAAAAAAAAAAAAAAAAAAATAAAGAGAAAGCTCAGTGAAAGCTGATACGTTGCCAAATTGATCGACACCTTTGAAAGCCTTAAAGCCACGTTTCACCAATCGCGTCGAAAAGACCTCCGAGTATGTATAGCAGAAGATATTTACATCCATCTTCAGCAAATTCGATAGATTTATTTCCCACGTAAACAGAGTCGATCAGTTGGCAATTACGTACAGCATCCCAAAGGATCCTTTATCATTGTAAAATGGAACGGATACGTGAGTGTCATCAGATTTTCAGTAAACGGTAATTACAGTTAATACCGAGACCCCAAATTGCTGTGAAATTTAAGGAAGATAAAAAAAGATCTCAAGGCTAAATTAATGTTTTAAGTCGCTACTTATCTGCCCTCCCGCTACGTACAGCTGAATCGCCGGTATCGATTGCATCGAATGCCAGTTACATAGATTAGTTTCAAATTCAAATCAATTATAACAGTACCTACCGCCCGCGAGGTGTGGCCTACCAAATCTAATTAGTAATGCCGATTTAGCAAACCCTAATTGCGCGCCAACGTATCGCCCGTAATTTATGCGACGACCGTGTTATGAATCACTGGACGACCATGTTTTCCACGGTGGACACGACCATTTCAAATTAATTTCTATACTTATTACGTGTTTACGTTACGTATGCATCGCGGGTTGAACGTCGCAAGGCGCAATAATCAAGATACATACAATAAAGCACATGTTTACTTTCTCCGTGTCAGATGATGATGATCGAGAATC
The DNA here is from genome assembly GCA_036026315.1 of Trachelus stipa. Classification (NCBI taxonomy): domain Eukaryota; kingdom Metazoa; phylum Arthropoda; class Insecta; order Hymenoptera; family Cephidae; genus Trachelus; species Trachelus stipa. Next base: position 52,328 of record JAYRCB010000194.1, read on the forward strand.
CTGAGTTTTCATCTCGATGGAGGACATCAGAAAAATAACATCGTTCACGCCCTAACAGTTTCAACGGATTTAGGCGTTACCCCCATTACTAAGAGAATTCCAAGTAGCGTCGTGCGTCATCTTAGCGTCGACCACGAAATTATAGAAGTTACTTGGAAACGGCCAAAATTTCAGATAATCGAGGAGTTCACCAAAAGGAAATTCTCCCGCAGGCGAATTCTTCCATCGCACGGCTCGGGTAGCACGATCGACCATTGAACCGAAGGGATATGCATCCTAAAAGACTTATATACCAACTACTACTATGTACTACTATTTACGTCTATGCGTCCATACATAAAGTTATTACATAGGGTATTCCTGAAACCTTCCCTCGCAGGATATACCTTTCACATTATCCGACGCATTTAATTTTCATGAATTTCCAATGTAACTTATATATGCATACGTTTCCAATTATACCCAGAATCTGTCACGGTTAATTCTACATAATTCATAGGAATAATTAATAATCGGAGGAGTGCAATATGCGAAAATACTCCTTACACGAGATATGTGTATGCGTGAATGCAAAATAGTTAACGAGGTAAAACGTTAAGCAATTTCGGTCGAGTATCCCGAAAAGCGTATCGATTGCGCGTGTGGCCGAACGCATGATTAAAATTAATCCTTCCTTCCTTCCTAACCGTGATGTGTCTACCCAAACAGCGACTACCCATTATCGAGCCTACCCGACTGCCGGATAAGTTACAGAGACAACCAAGGGGTTGATCGTGTACTTTCTTTTTCAATTTCTGCGTGGCAAGAGGCCGATGAAACTTCACGAGTTAGCCATTTGCATTTAAAGCAGCCCCCTACTGTCACGCTGATATATTCCCATCTATATCGCGACTAACGTCAGCCGTATTTATAGCCACAAGCGTCTACAATAATCTTGCCTGACAAAGGCTATCCACCACCATAGACTCCTGGGGAATCCATCCACGTGAACGGGATATGGAGTAATTCCTTAACAGGTCAGCAGCAGGACTCCTGACGTGCAAGTATTATCACGAATTGAACTTCCGGAAAGTTCGCTTGCGTAATTCAACTTGAACCACGATCGTTTCTTCGAATGGCAGGAGATTTCGGGGTTCATCCTACTTTCTCCTTTCTTTGGAAATTCTACTTGTAACGTTACCCACGGGACGCGTTTCCTCGCAAACGAGTGGAACGAGGTTGAATGGCTTCGGTACTGAAATAAAATGTTTAACAATACCGACGAATGAACCACTGCATTTATTCGCGGTAATAAGAAAATACGTAAAACTCACGTTCCTCTGGTACTGCTTAATCAAATTTTGTTTTAAATTGGAGTCTGTTTCCGTGAGGGTAGAAAGGGAGGGGTGAGGTTCCCGTCCTTCGTGTGCACAGCTGATTGTCAAGTTACACTTAAAAAAAAAAAAAAAAAACTTCAAATTATAATTGTCGATAACCCGATGAGCTACAATCGATCGGATTGATATCGCGGAAGAGCAAGTAAAATAATGTGAAAAAGAAAATAGAGTTTTCTATCGATGGTATTTTGAAATTACTTTCACGGCACTTTGATCACGTTTGAAGCAACCTTCTTTTCTATTCAAGATGATTTGAAGAACCGTCTCTGTAACTTGGTAATTGACTCGAAATAAAGTTTCGCTTGCAAATTCTTGTTGAGAAACTTCTTCAAGAGTCGCGCATCGTAAACTTCACGTAGATTCCTTATCGTTCTGTGCAACGCTGCTTCGTTTCTCGTGATAACCAGTGAATTCCATGGGGACCACTCCGACTCTGGACGAAAACGTACTAGCTGCAATTCCTCTAGATCATCGCATTCGGATATACCGGACTTCCCGTGCCAGATGTTCCTCACCAGATGATAAATAACTTTTGGACCTACCAGAAAGGCGACACTCGTGTAGTCCTTGGCATTGGCTTCCGATCGTCTAATCGCACGCAGCATCCTTTCATACGGTTCGTAAAGAGGAAAAGGCTCTTTGGTTCTTCGTAGACGCTGACAAGCGTCGCAGATAGATATACGCTGATGCTCGTCAACGGGAAATTTCTGTAAAGGAAGAAATCTCTGACATCCTGTACAAAGTTTAGTCCTCCTCTCGAGGACGTTGTCCCTGGACGTTCTCTTGTTATCAGTGAGCTCCTGAGAGAAACCGAAGCTACGAACAAACAAAATAAAAGCGAATTTCAAACGATTCCTTAGTTGATCGGTACATTTGGAATCAATATGACGAACCAACAGGTCCATCTCCTGATCGATTAAATACATCAGTTCTTCGGCAGGTCGACACGAGTGCGACTTCAGCAGCCTCTTCAGTCTCAAAAGTAATTCCGCACGTTCCACTCTGCTTAAATTATCACTGCACAGCCGTTCGTACATCTTTTTATACTCCCTGGCGCGCTGGACTCGCAGAGTTTCCATAATCACTGTTCTTCCACTGTCACTTTTCCAAGATGGCGCTCGTGCCAGATTATCAAGGTATCGAAGATCTCCAAGTTTCTCGTTCTCCTTCCGAACCTGCGACCTGATGCAGTCGATGCCTCGAAGTAGCTCCACTTCCTTCTGCAATATGAGGTTATGTGCCGCGAGCCTCGAGCTCCTAAAATAGACGCGATTGGCTCTTTCCGTTTCGCAGCGCCACCATCGTTCCAATAGATTTCGTAGCATTTCAAAATCAGCCTGTCCCATTGATCCGGACGTGCCGTTTAATATGATTTTAAATTCCTTCTTCGCATTTTCCTTCTTCTTCTTCTTCAAGGTTACCGGGCATTCAAATTTTTCATGGCGACTCATACTCTCCAACCGCCGTACCTTCAGCAATGGCTGGGCCTTTATTCTTCCGCGATATGCTCTATAAAATCTTTGAATCTTTATGGCACTCTCGTTCAAGTTTCGTGGATACATTTTGTCCTCTTTCGAGGTAACGACGTTCCTCTTTCTGGTTGCTAGAATAATTCTATCCGTCACGCAAGGCACGCGACTAACGTCGACCGAAACCTGGATGGATTTGTCGTGCGATACGTTTGTGGACTTATGGTTGACACTTATGGTTTGGATTGATTTGCTGCTTCTTCTATCCCAAGGGCCTTTTGCATAATTTTCTAAGGTCTGTGTACAGGCGTTGTGATATTCCGTTCTGGTTAGAATATTTCTCCAGCCACCAAGGAAAGCCTTCTTCGTGCTCTGGTCTTCTATCTCGATCACTATCACCATCTTGGCCTGGTTAGGTTAAACGAAGAGAGTGCTATATTGAAAGTGAGAATACGGAAATTAAAGGCACAGAGAGAGAGAGAGAGAGAGAGAGGGACCAAGTACTAGAGATCGTGATTAAGAATAAGGATAATGGACAGTTCCTTGTCTCTCTCGCTAAATTCTTACGATCCTTGTAAAACCCATCCCTTGTCATTTTAACACGGAGCCGTAAGACAGTCAAGAGCAGAAGGTAGAGTAATTAAAAAATGATCGTTTCGACCTTGTCGACTGAATAAACCAGTACATAAACTCCTATGTTCCTTGATGTTACAGCGTCTGACAATTGTTGGCACAAATTGAACAGCAACGCAAAGTCACTTTAAACACGAAAAAAAGTATGTCTTTTCTTGGTCCTTTTAACGCCACCAAGCCGTCTATCCATCGACTACTTACCGACTTGAAGGAAGATCAGCCGGACTAGCAGCAGGATAAAAAAACACTTGAGAAGCGTCAGACCGAGAAAAAAAAAAAGATTAAAAGTCTGAAGTGCGCTGCTCAGTCGCGTCGTGAAGCTTGCAGCGACTGAGAGAGCCCAGGCTTTAAATCCACCGTTGCTAATGGCAACCTGCTTGGTCGATTGTTTCAGATTGTTGGACTATTATTTTTCGATCCATAACGTTTCTCTTGCGTCTACGCCAGTATCCATAATATCTACATTTCTGATAGAACCAAGAAATTCCCAAGTGATAAATATACAAATTTTACCAAGCAAATTGATACTCTCAAATGCTCACTACGAATGAAAGATTTTTTAAGACACTTTTGAACCTTCTGGACTGTTAACTTTTATTAAAATATATTTAAAACTTTAATCTTGTAATCAGCTTCCAATGAGCCGCGCAGGAAACACTTCGATGCCAAAAATATATTTTGAACAACGTATCACGTATAAACAACAGTGCATTATATCTTAAATGCAATTCCCTGATAAAACGATAATGCGTTTATTGAATGGAATAAACCGATTCGATAATGAGAGCCACATTAACGCACTGAGAAATGGATTAAATAATATGTATATGGAAATTGAAGCACCGCAAAGCAAATTGAATAATCTGATCATTACTAATAATTGCTCTGTAAAATTAGCGGCTAAATTAGCCGAAGAAAATTGCGCACACGGTTTCGACATATTTAATACTACCCAAAGATAATTACGTTAAGAAAAAAAAAAAAGAAAGAAAAAAAAAGGAGAACCAGGTTTTGCAGATTATTTATTAATTACACATAACATGATTACTTGAGAAAACCTATAGAATCGTTAAGGCAATAAACAGGATCATATTTTTCAATGGTTTTTGGTGCCTTGTAATCCTTCCTATCTTGAACCATGTAGTATCTACCAGATTCTCTATAATTCCGTTCAACCGCAATGAGATCACTAAAAATAATAAAAGATTCAAATTATTAATTGAGAGCCAAAACAAATACTAAGCTCAAAAAACATTTACTGAAATTGGCTCTTTGCCACTTGATGAGCAAGAAATATATTTCGCATTAGGTGCTCCGAGTAAGTGCTTCTAAGATCCTCAAGATGGTAATGCGTATCTGCTTCCATTTCCGTCAAAAGAATGCAATTCCAGGGAGACCATTCCTCGTCAACGTAAAACCTGATCAACCTCAAGGCGAACAAATCCGCGTTCTCGCTAATAACCGAATGTCCATGCCATATGTCGTTAATGAGGCGATAAATACAAGACTCCCGTATCACGAAGGCCAAACTCGAGGAGCAATTCCTCCGGTGCTCGTCGGCTCGTATACGGCTCAGAAGATACGTGTAAGGATCGTAGTTTATGCGAGGAAGTTTACTGCCTCGTAGCCAGGAACAACCTGAAACAAACGTTACTCGTCAACTTGACGCATTCGAGAAATTAACGTATAACCACAGAGAGATTTTCGCTCTTTGATACTTTAACGCTTTTGGTACGACCGAAAATTGACAATTTATTACCAGCAAATCTCAACCTGACACTCGAAGCTGACAACTCCGAAATAGCGTGAAAGACGTAGAAGCACGAACCGAGGTAAAAATTGTCCCGCATATAAGTGTCAGGTATAAATAAACTGATGTAACATCTACGGAGGTCTTTCAAAGAAGTTCTTAGTATATAGTAACAATACTGTATATACATACATATAAACCTACTTGTACAATATGGCAATCTCTTTGTTCTCACTTGAGCCGAGAATCTGCGATACGGAAGCAACTTTGTACAGCTCCTACAAAATTGTCTGTTTATTTCCAACGGCTCTCGTAATTCCTCGTCTCGAATGTCTTCAGTAGAATTACAGATGCACGTTTGGGACTCACTCACAAAGTACAAGTAGGCATCTAGACAGTATCCATTTTTATTCGTTGGGATCAGATGATAAATGACGAGTGACTGACAATAAAATTGTAGAAATTGTAGGTTAGCTTAAACATTTCATACTTGTTATCCTTTTTTGGAGATTACCACAGGCGAATCTCTTATTGCCTCGTGATAATAACATTATCTCTTGATCCAACAGGTACGACAATTCCATCGTTGGTTGACAATTATGTTGTTTTAATGAATTCCTTAGCAATAGTAACGTCTCCATACGTTCCTCCACGTTAACATCGAGATTCCGTAAACTTTCATAAATGGCATTGTACTCCCGGGCCTTTTGTACTTTCATAGTAATCATCTCTATCGGCTTTCCTTTGTAACCGTTCCATTTAATCGAATTGCAATTGCTTATTAGAAATCGAAGAAGCTTCTTTTCCCCGCGAGCATTTGCGATTCTCTGTCTGTGCTTGTCAACGTCATTGAGCATCCTTATGGTTTTCTCGAGTATTTTACCGCTTTCCGTTCTCTGCGATGCATCGAAGTACTGCGCCTTCGTTCGGTTCGAACAAGACGATCTCCAGTTGTCAATCAGGTTGTACAAAATATCGAAATCTGCTCTCGTTCGCGGATTAACTTGTCTAAGTAGCTCCTGCTGATATCGACGACTGCAAAAGGAGAATCGCTTCTCATTCTGTGTGAGCATAAACATCTTCGGACTTACCGATAAAGCAGATTCAACTCTTCCTCTAATCTTTTACAGCCTACCAGAGCTTCTCTGTATGTATTAGCGCATTCTTTGGCATACTTTAGCAGTCTATATGCTCTGTAATATCTTTGAATCGTTCGTACGCAGCCATCGATGTTTAATCTTGACTGCATTTCTTCGAACGTTTCGTAAGGACTGGCAGAGATATATTGGTCATACACGTTAGGGACATAGCAGTCGGGTCTGAATGCATGAGAAAATTGTAATATTAAAGATAAAAATTATTTCAACCGTTATTTCAATATGGTCCATTCAACGAAAACTGTTGCTCCAAAAATATTTATACTCGGTCATACCGCCATGTTTGCGTTGCCTGATCGTAAGAAGGTTGCACAACTTGATCTCTAGTTTCCAAAGTTTGGCTATCATGACTGCATTTTTTATCAATTTCTATGCCTTTTTTATGCTGTCCAGTCTGTGACGTGGCATTTACATATTCGGTACCGTTAATCCTGTTTCGCCAACCTCCTAAGAATGGCTTCTTGATTCTCCGATCCTCGAATTCAGTGTGCATCGTCATATTTTGGTCTCTCGCCAATTTCTTCAGAATCAGAGAAATGCGATTCACACTTTTGCTTGCGTAATGATATACATGAACCTTCGTTCACCAGGCAAGAGATAATCCATCATCGGACAAGGATAGTGTAGCAGTCCTGTTATAGAAATGACGCGAAGGAACTAAGTTTCAACGTGTCATGAAATCGAAAAAAAAAAACATCCGAAGGCATGGAAAATTATTTTCGATAGTGCGGAACACTGATAATGATTTTCTATTATTTTCTTAGCTATCTACTTAATCTATCAGAGCGAGACCATAAAAAATCGTTAATGTTATACCGAATTGACCTGTTACAATTTATTATTCGGACAATGATTGTGCCATAAACTCTTTTTCCGAATGCCCATGTGCCGAGCATTCTTTTGTATAAATCATATTAAGTCTTTGTACACATTTATGTTATTAATATCCGTTACACGTGCAAAGTTTGCATCTATCGTTTTACATTGATACGTTATAGAGAAAAATCACGCAGTAAAGCTTGTCCATTGGAAATCATTATTATTTACATAAACGAGAAGTTCTTTAAAATTAAGAAAGATTTGCAGTTGAAAGTAAAATAAATAATATTTCATTTAATTTCGAAACCATAAACTGTTAAACACGTTATGACAATTTAGATAAGTTTTATCAAAGGGAAATGTTGATGGCTTGAGAAGTCGAACACTGGTGGTTCCTTAGAGTCTTTCTTGTGCCCACCGGCTAACAGCTTCAGGACAATAAAGTTTGTCTTGGAAACCTTCAGCAAGTCATTTATCTAAAATTAGGTTAAGAATTCATTAGAGCACAGGGAAAATACATTTATACATCGAAATTCATGACAAGAAATAATTCATGACTCTACCTCATTTACAATATTTGTATTTGCAGGATGCAATGATAATGCACGTTCCAACATATTCCTTGCTTGATGGAAATGACGGCATCCCGCAAGATATTGCATTTCACTCGTAACCTTCTCCTGCAAATGAAACCCAAAACGTATAATTAAAATAATCATGCATAATTTGGCTGCGAAAAAAAAAAGAAAGAAAAAAAAATAATCGATACTCACATTTCTCTTATGCATTTGCGCGTTTGTCATTTCCAAAAATTCTTGATAATGAACCGGCGGAGGTGTAAGAAGCGAAGAAAATGGTAATAATCTGTGCTCGTATCTCACTCGTTCAGAATCAAATTGTGATTCCGGAAGTGGTATTTTATCATCTATACGGAATCCGACCAATGCCTAAACTCATTAGACGAGAATTAATCGATATTTTTCATATGTATAGTCATAAGAACGTAAATAATTATTAAAACTAATTGAGAGAAAACTCATTCAATTACCTTGTAATATCCGCCGCAAATATTTTGCATAGCTTGGTACATCAATATCTCCAAATTATAAGGTCTCGGGGCCGACTTCTTCTTTTTATTCTTAGAATTTTTCCTTCCACCGCGTCCTTTATGCGAATCGGTATGAACATCTTGTTCCATTAAGAACGAGTCGGCCCTTGTAATGGCGGACACTAACCAGCCATACAAAAACTCGTACAAATACCAAAATATATAGTGATATTCATGAACAGAATACAATTCCAATTCAAAGCCACTTAATAAATACATCACCATTACTCTTAACGTATGGTAAAGAATCCATGTTCCGAAGCAAGCAAGATGAGGCCTAGGGGTGTCACTTTTTAGTGATAGCGTATGTAAATATCCATCCACGCGTTCAGCCTACGAAACAAGGATACGAATATTATTACCTAAGATATATACTCTAGTTAACTATACATATATTCATCCGTACTGCTTTTAATAAATACCTCATCTTGCAACGTGGCGAAGTCTTCTAGCAGATGGGCTAACTTATCCCTTTGCCTTGCTCTATTATGTCCACTAAGTTGCAACAGACTCGCGAATAAGCTAACGCAATGAATGAGGAAACTATCAACATATTCTTTAGCCAAATGATTTTGAAGCAGCGTACTTTTAGGCATTAATGCCGGCGGGGCTATAAAGTTGCGCGCAGCATCTCTGAGAACGTCCATAAAGTTTTGTGTACCAAAGACTCGATTGGTCGTTGGCAAATAAACAATTTGTAGCATTGATCTTGAGAGTATGCAAGGACTCTGGCGAGAGAATTCTAAAAAGAAATCCTGCAAAGAAAATGTTTGACTGTAACTTTAAATGTACGTTCGATTTGCACAGCTCGTACTTACTAGAGCCCCATGGAAGCCAGTGTATCCTGTTATTTTAGTAACCATCTTAAAACGATTCAATAGCTCGTCTATATATTCTAAGGCCTCGATCCTTGGTTTTATCTTAGTATATCTTGGAAATGTCGGAGGCAACAATCTTTGGTTTACCATGGGATCGAAGCCCATGATATTTGGATAATTTGCTGTAATGCATAACAGATTAATAAGCGATCTTACGATATAAAAGCAAAATTTTTTATCTATTATTTTTTATAAATTACTAACATGTTTCATCAGCATTTTCACCACGGTTAACCGTTTTGATCATCACTTGTATCATATCAGTACAATTCGATAACAACCTTTGGCAATCAGTTAAGTTTTGATGAAGCTGTTCCTTTCTTCCCATTAGGGACAACGTTTGATAGAACATTTTTGTAAATCTTATTCTTGCATAGAGAGCCAGCCCATCGTTATACTGTATTTAAAAAAAATTATATTTTTCTATACACACAAGGGTTACGAACGAAATATTCCTACGATAATATACTATCATTAAATATCTACTTACTTCTCTTTCTGTTTCATCGTCCACAGGCTTTATTCTACTTTTTCTATGTAATTCTTCTTCTACCTCCCGCAACATAGATATGGTTCTTTGCTCAGTAATATCCTCTTGCAGTCTATATCCGTATGTAACACTCTGAAAGTCTTCTTCCTCAAATACTAAGGCCTTATTGACACAATCTTTAATGACCTCAATTATCTTATATACAGCACAGCAGAATGTTTTCAACGTTTTATCACCGATCTGTCCAGGTTGATGCAGATATAAATTTGTGAATACAGTTTGGGCCAAACTGTGTCCTTCCAGCCAAGAAACTATGCACGAATAAGTTGAGTCTATGATTCCTATTACTTCGGCCGAAGTTAAATTGTCTAATTTAATGGTGCCAGATTCGACAGCTTGTGCAAATGTATATGGCTTGTTGTTTCCACGATTACAAAGCATCCCTGCATCCATTTTTGGATCCATCATCTCGATTGCTGACATTGCTTCAAAGAGACCAAACAGCTCATCGTGTAATAGCTCTCCCAGCTCTAGACCTAATAAGAAATTGAATAAATAATATTGATTTAAGAACCTGATTAAAGTAATTGAATTCTGTGCAAAACACATTGGATATACTCCGAACATTACTTGTACTCCAGGTGTCATGTACGTCAGTATCATTAAGACAATCACTATAAAATATTAGTTAATGATAACCTGTGATGGCGTCGAAAAATTCTTTGGTGATATCCGTCCAATTGTATGTGATTTGATCAATCCTATGATGAAAATATTTAATATCAGTTCACAAATTCCCGCCGCATAATGTGGTATAAGTATGGTAGACATTAGGTTATTCATTTAGATCATGCCATTGGAATTATTTTATAAGGATTTTACAATTTACTAATTGTAGAAAGTTATTACGAAAATAACATAAACGCCAAATTTATATTTGTATCGTCAACTTACTGGGATTCTTTGTCATCGTTTATATCTACAGAATTTGGATCCTCTGCCATTGTCGCCATTTTCGTGGACTGATCTCTTTAACAGTCGATTACACCAAACCTTACAAGTAAAAATCCCCATCAAAACTATAAACCACTCCGAATACGAATTGTTTCATTTAAAAAAAATCCTACATTAATCACAATTTATCAAATTAATCATTAAATGTATTAGCATTTGTACATGAACTTTATTAGAGAAAAGACTTCTTGAATGAAATCAATTTTATTCATAAGATTGCTCGTTACAAATATCAACTTATAAACTAAATAGATAGTACATTAGATCATTATGATCTTATCACACTTTCTTTAATTACAACCAGATCAAGAACTAAACAAATCCAGTTGCCATGAAATCTTATTTACTGCTGGTGGTATCATCAAATGTGGTTCTAGAATGATACATTATGTTTTGTTATTTAGTTCACCACAAGATACCTGTATAGTCTTACCTATTAAATTCTCTGGCACATTAATTTGATCCAATTGTGGAATCAAGGCATCCGGTCTACCCCCCTGAAATACAGAATTGTAAAACAATAATAATACTATATACAGATCATAGTAATCATTACTTTAACTTTCACACCATTTCCATATATTTGCAGGTAGAATCTTTATTCCAAATTTCAGATTGCCTTGCTTTTAGTATACTTAGTAATTGGGTAAGACAATTTTGAAGCTTCTGTGCACATTCATCTTCATAAAAGTGCAACAAAACTTGAGACAATGCATGAATCTCTCCTGAAAATCAAAAGAAAAATTTATTTTCTCCACTGCATCCATATAATGTAATAAAGTTGCAATAGTCTGAGAAGGTGTATAACATATATCAACCTCTTAATCCATATGCATTTGTCACAAGTTGGTAAAGAGTACGTATTAATCCCAAATCTTCGTAGGCACTTCCCTCCTTCATACTCAAAAGTTTTCGTTCATGTTTCCTACGATTCTTACTCGACCTATAGCTTCGTCTAGACACATTACATATTTCATACAGTGAGATCAATCAATGCGTATAATAAATCAATTATTAATTTGCTATGTACCCAGACGATCTCGAGGATTGTGAACCTCGACTACTCAGAGAGCCAGCCACACTACTTGTGTCACTGAATAAATCACTGTCTCCTCTTGCGGCAGTTGCTTCGTGATCCCGTTCGTCTCCGTCTATAAGATGCATCTGTTTTGCAGCTTTTTCTGCTCGAACCACATTGAGTCTATTCGTATGCTTTTCAAAATCTTCTTTATATTTATTTACTTGCGATAACAAATAATCTGCATGTTCCTGTACCCCTGGCCTCACGTGTGTTTCTAACAAAGTACACCGTTGTTTGAAGAACTGTACTGACATGTTCGATGCAGAATTTACATTTTTATATATTCCGTACATACCAATCAGATCCTTACGCTGATTGGAATAAGCTATTCTCATTGCGTTACTCCATTTCTTGCCTTCGCATAAAGTAGCTACAGTATCCTCAATATTTTGCAAATGATTCATTAAGATTTCAGCAGCCTCTACATATCGACGATCATCCTTCAATTTCGACACAAGGTCCTCATACAAAATATGTAAATCTGTAATACTATAAAAAGAATAGGACATAAATATAGAACTAGTTTCATTAGAAATGACAGTCTGAGAAATATTACATGAAAAAAATCAGTTTTACTTCAGTTTTAATCTTGTTGCAATAATAATAGCTTCTTGCCAGTTGCCAGCAAGTTTATAAGCATTCAGTGCACTCTGAAGATTATCACTTCTGTAGAACATAATCGCTGCTTCACGGTATTTCTTTTGACCTAATAAATATTCACCGAACAACTTTGCCACATCTTTGTACTCTTGGCTGTTTTTCTCGAAGAGCTTTAAAGCTTGCACATATAAACGATGTGTGCGTATCAATTCAATGCACTCATTGAATTTCTCAGGAATTTTAGAAATATGCTTCAAAGCTGATTCATAACGTTTCAGATACTTATCTATCGAGTACTTCATGTAATTTTCCTCCAAGTTTTTCAGACTATTTAACAGCGGAATATATTCCTTAGGATCCTTTTGAGATTTTGATGCAACGAACATGGTCAGATCAAAATCGTACATGCCTAGAGCCACACTGAATAATACATTCACATCCACTAAGTATAACAAGTACTTCAGAGCTTCCTCCGAAGTGTTATGTAGTTGATCATTCTTCTCGTCTTCGACTTTCTTTACTTGCTTTATCTTTCCGAGGGCCGCCTCAAGGCCTTTTAATTCTTGTCTTTTAACTAAACTTGTTAAAATTGGCTGTATCAATTTATCCGCATTCTGACAGTTCTCCATTATATCTCGCAGAAGCGCACAAACTAGTTCCACTTTATTTGATTTGCTTTCCAATGATTCGGACTGAGTATTGGTGATCTTTGACATTCGATGTGGATAACAACTTGCATATATCGTTGTACTAACATCTTCGTCTTGCAATTCAGATAAAAAGACACTCAGCCAACTCGGTTTCTTAACATCTTCAATGAATTTCTTAGCGTTCCGAATGAACCGTGAAGGATCGTGATCGTATATTAGATTCAAATTGATACGCTGCTTTCTGATGAGTTCAAAAGCAGCAAAGTAATTTAAACCATCGAGATGATTTCCAATGATATATAGCAATAAAGCTCTGGGCTGTATACATTCTAAATTTCCACGAGGCATCTGTAAGATAGTTCTAGTATCCTTAGGAACAGCTAGAATCAGATTCGATCCTCTTTCTACTCGTCTCACGCTTAAACCTAGAAACAAGCCGTCAAGTAGAATCCACGGCCAAGTACTACCAATAATTATTGTAACAGACCTATAGATGTTTTATCGCATTCATCTTCCCACGGTTTCACAGTCATATCTTGAGTGAATAATTGTTCTAATCCTCTTTCATCTAAAGTCACGCAAATCAACGCGTGCTGAAGTGTAGTAAGCAGCAAGAATTCTGTGTGAACGCACAAGCTTGTGATATTATTGGCGACTTCCTTTCCATCAATGTATAGCCGATTTCTTTCATTTCTGGACACGATTACAAGTTTTTTTCCAATTGTCACTATCTGGACTTGAGAGCACGACTCTGGAAATATTATTTCTGTTGGAACAATGCCCTCGTGTTCAGAATATGTAAAAACAGATCCCTCCATAATTATGTATGCTGTGTCCTTATCGGGACTGGGGACTATGTGCTCGATGAGACCATCCATAACATGAGTTTCTCTATAATATAATGAGAAGGAAAGTCTGTTTATCTGCATTTCAGTTAAAAAAAAAAAAAAAAAAACTAATAATCGAACTTACTCAACAGCAATGGAGATATCTTTTTTAGTGGAGAGACCATCCACACGTAAAATGCACATAAAAGAATGTGCGTTTAACGATAAGGAACATAAGATTTTATTCTTTTTGAACCATAAAAAATGATGCATAATGAATGACATATTATGAGGAGCGGCTTTTGGTACTTCCCAATTAATGTCACACGTGGTAACATGATCGTATTTCAATTCTACAGATTTCTGTACAGAAAAGTATATGAACTTTTTAAGATGAATATGAATAACCCAACTGACATTTTAAACTTGTATGATTTAAATAATACGTACGTCGATATATCCATAGAAAACTATTTGATTGTTGCTCAAAACGCAGAACATTGCATTTGAATTTATCCAAGAATCATCGTCGCGATTGTCAGGACCGAAAACGATTGAATTTATAGGCTGATCAATTTGAATAACTTGATGTGCCATTGGCGGTGGGACGATGCCGATTCTAAATCCTGTCAGTAAGGCTTTATTCCCGTCAATAACGCCAACTAAAGCTTTATCTACCACATCTTGCGCTCTGCTCCCATCGATCACCCAACGAAACACGTAAGTTATTAAATTTTGAGCTGTTAGGACATGCAGTCTTTTTCCACACCGGAGCATTGAACTCCATGAGAGATAAATCACAGCATTTTCCTTGGGAAACGAAATTGTTTGTTTCAAATACCAATGATAATTGTTTTGTGTCCATAATTGGATCAATGCGGTACCATCAATTATTCTTTGACACCATACTGTCAAAATATCTGAATCATTTGACCATAACACCTCCTTTACCTGCAACAAAGGAATCCCACACGAAGTGGTTGTCCCAATTATATTTGCATAACTTTGCACTTCATAAGATCAATAACAATATAAAAATAATAACACATACATTTATTTCTTTTGGCTCAAATGGTAGGGAAAAATCACCATGTTTCAATCCGTTCTTTTCAAAAAATGCTATTACGTGTTTGTTTGGCAGTCTCTGAGTACATGCTATTAGATTACCCAGTGGTCTCCAAGACAAATGTTCCTCTAAACCACTGATTGCTTCGCCGGTGTATTGTACAATGCCTTCCCGATTAAATACTTTGAAACAACGAATTCTTGTTTCCTTTAACAAAATACTAACAGCAAACAGAGTACCATCGCCCCTCCATGTAATTCTAGGTATTCCATTATCAAATTCAGTTTTTTCTACAACTGCTGATTTCCTATTGGCAGCAGCTTTACCTTCAGAGCCATGAAACTGTGTTTCCTTCCTTCCCCAGCCGACAGTAACAAATTGTTTTTCTCCAAAATCAGGAGCATTCAGATCTACCTAAAAGAATTGCGATGTAGTAAGATACCATGGCGACTAATATTTAAACTTTTATCTGTCAGTTTTATTATTACCTCTGATATAATATGAAAATTTGTTGTCATAGTAATAACAGTTTCGCTGCCCGTAACCAAAATCAGAATTTCCTGATCAGGGCTAAGTTTTATACGCTGTATTCCATCACTATTTTTCATAGCAAGATCGCTTTCAGTTTTTAATTCTGTATCTATGGCAAGTAAAGCACCAGAATTGTATGCGCAAAACACCTGTTGCAAAGTACTGCAATATTCCAATCCAACTGGTAACGCATTATCATCTATATCCACTTTGACCAACATCATTGCTTCTTTGCTATTATAGTTAATAACAAAGAGACTATTTCCTTTCAAGATGTATAAGTCATCGTTATCTGGATTGTTACAGCAGAGAAGATTTGAGTTTGCACAATGACATAATTCTTCATAACCGAATTCCTCCAAACGGTAAACGTTTTGGTAAAGTACCGTCAAATTCTTCATGATTACAATCAACTTCTTTACAACAATTAGATGAACTTATCGATTGACACACTCTTCGCTAAAGGTTATAACTACACACGAGAAGAGTGAAACAAAGTGAAGACACAAATAATGTGCACAAATGTTTCAGGTTATCTACTGGTATATACAAGCAGAGCTGCAAGTACTTAAATTTGCTAAAAGTTTCGCAACTAACTTGCTAGATGGCACCACCGTTCCCAACAATCGGACGGCTATTTACATTGCGCCCAAGTAGGATGTGCAACTACTTCAATATTTAATGTATGTACATTAGTAAAATCAAGTAACAATTAGAAAATATGAAGGAAAACATAAGGACTGTTAAATAAATAAATTTAATTGCAGTTCGATAGCACTTCGGCTATACTAATCAAAGGATTGCATATAACCGGCATTTTGCGTAAGTAAAAAAGAATGTTGTGTAAATAATCATAGCGGCGTATGATTTATTACGCAAGAAAACGAACGTAATTGGTCGAAGCAAGAGAAGCCATAAACGAAGTAGCCAATGAGTAGCCAGATACTATACATTAGTGCGTGCGAGACGCGCGTGTGTGTAAAAGTGTGTAAAGGTTGAAACTGATGGTGGCCAATGGTGGCGTCGCTGCGGCTCTGTTTCCGTTGACTGCTGCTGACTAAAGTAGTCCGAGTAGTCCGAATCGTAATCGTGGAGCGTTTTGTGTTCTCTAACCGTAAAGGCTTGTTCGACGGGACGCGGTGTTGCTCTACGCTAAGTGAATGATTCGCTAGTGCGAAAAAGTGGTTGTGTTGTCGAACGATTGAAATAGTGCGGAAGTAGAATAAACGTGCTCGAAAATGTCGACGAAAACGAGCAAAAAGACTGTGGTAACATCTTCGAGCGTGAGCTCCGCGCAGTCGCCACAGCCCAGCACCTCGACGCCGATCGGTCGGCGTCCTGGCAGCCCGTTAAGCCCAACCCGTTATTCTCGTCTTCAAGAAAAGCAGGATCTTCAGAATCTCAATGATCGTTTGGCGTGCTACATTGAGAAAGTACGTCACCTCGAAGCGGAGAATTCGCGACTCACCCGGGAGGTCCAGACCACCCAGGAGACTGTCACACGGGAGGTGTCCAATATCAAATCTATGTATGAACACGAATTATCCGATGCCCGAAAACTCCTCGACGATACTGCCAGAGAAAGAGCAAAGCTTGAAATCGACACTAAACGTCTTTGGGACGATAACGAAGACCTAAAAACTAAGTAAGTATTTCCTTACATGTTGGCTTACAAATAGGCTCAAAATATATCAAACAGTCTCTGACTCAGGTTGCCTTTCATAGCTTATAATTTGGATAATGATTTGTTCTTTGCTCCAGATTTTTCATAATTATAATACAAATCACTGTGTTTCATTAAACTATATAATGCCGTTTAGAAACTATTTAAGAAATACCTAATATTAGATAAACGAGCTCGAAAGTATTTCTGGGTTCAGCTTATAAAGAGGACATTAAAAGATATCTATGATACAGAGGCTAAAGAATGTTTACACAAAAGGTACATCTCGATTCTAAAAATTAAAGTAAATCCAATATAACTATGCTACCGAGCCTTCGACTCCATTCTCACAGTACGTGAAAGATTTCCTGTTTTTCCATTTCCATTCAATTATTTTGAAATAACTTATTTTTTTTCTCTTTGACACACCAATTATAAGCCCAGAAATCCTGTCATTTGCATCGCAATTCTAGATCCAACAGATAGAAAAGTGTTTCTGAAGATAAGGTAAAAGTAGGTCAGCATTAGGGAAGCGAGGCCTGTCGTGCGAACTGCCCGTATATTCTAAATGCAATAAAATTTATTGGATCAATACTTAAAACCGTTATACACAACAGTCTGCCACATTGTTGTAGCCTTAGACAAACTGAGCCATCAGAGCTGACGAAGTTTAAAGGAAGCAAGACAATAAATACATCGGCATCTAGAATCTCGTTGAAAATCTCGCTTCTAAGAACTCCATAGGACATACAAAAATAATGTGTGCCCAAATAAAAAATTTAATGCCAGAAAAGTTACGTCTACAATGTCGAATTATTTCTCACGTAAATACCGGCCAAGCGGCTTGAACGTGGAACAAATCGAACGTGACGCTACTACGAGGAGTTGCGTCACTCTTACTATACGGTGATGATGTCACCCGACATATTTTCCATCCTGAAAACATTGACTCTCGCGATCCTCGAGAGAGCGGCATAGCGTTATTTTTATCCATCGGTAATGCCAGGCATTACCTCGATTTCATAAATTGAATTCCGGAGAATGATAAAAATCTAGAGGTTGTTTTAAAAAAAATATATCGATCTCATGATTCAACGGTATTTGAAAACCATCAATTTTTTTCATAGCACGAGCCCTTTGCATCAGAATAAACAAAATTTTTAAATGACTCAGGATCAACATTATGTGTCTGGGCTCGAATTATAATCTCGATTGGATTGAGGTTGTTTTATCAAAATGCAACTATGCCAATATCTAATTCTGACATCCGCCAAGTAATTTCAGTTATCCAAATGACTCTGGTGATAAGTGCATCTATTAATGCGCCAATGCATACACCAGAAGCTCTAAGTAAATCACGCCTATTTCGAGATGTGATTAGCTAATCGCAAATTCAGGCGGCACAAAAACACAGGATGACCTCAAAATAGAAATGGTTGCTGCTGCCCAATGGGTATAGAGTGAATAAAGTGTGTCTACGGAAATGTCTATGACATCATGTCGTTGGGTCCCCGTCATTATTATTCCGGCATAAACGGATCTAACAATAAGGTCTCGTCCACAATTGAGCAACGCTCTCCGAGTTTCCCAAGAAAGTTCACAAGACGTATAGAAACTGCTGTTTTATCCATATCTCTTGTGTGAATTTATACACATATATTGGCATATATGAAATATAGAGACATACATGTGTACGAGGCAATCTTATCAGAAACCTGCGTTATGCAAGTGAAGTTTACAAGTTGCAAATCGCCTTTGATGAGAAAGAATTTTTGAAGGAAGTCATAATTCTTCTTGGTAATAATGAAGTTTCTGAAGTATTGCACATTAAGAATGTTCTATTGATAACTTTATAAGATTGTTAGACTGCGAGAATAATAAACACGTGGGACGCATGCAATGTTGCGTGTGGCATACACTGTGTGCGTCCTACTTGGACTGCACTTGACATTGCGGGTACTGCCTTCATGATCCAGTGATACATGCACTTGCAGGTCCCACGCTTATGGCGGTTAGATTAGGTTGCTTTTATTTCTATCCGTATAGCGAAATTGCCTTTACTGCAGTCACGTGCATTGGTACGTCTGAGATTGACTTTGTGGCTAATATCTATGTAAAATAAAGGCGACTGCGCAAGTAATATTAGATCGATGACGACCACGGCGTGAAATATAAATCTCCATGTGGGTCAAATCGTTTAAAATAGTGAGGATGAACACGCGATCCTTTAGACACGTCGCTGTTGTTAAAAATGCTGCTTAATGATTTTATGCAATTTTAACTTATCTTTACTTCTCTTTTTTTCTTTCTTTTTTTCGAGTAACTTGATGAGCAACCTTTTTTCTTCAAGTACAGTAATGTCTGACATGTGCGAAACGATTGAAACCGATGACACCAGCAGATTCCGTGTGTCGTCAGTGCGTGCGTGCGTGCGTGCGTGCGTGCGTGTGTCTCCCTTTATGGTTTTTGAACGAGTAGGCCAAGGATAACAAGGTGGAATCAGTAAAAGTTAGTTTATCGCGATCGTACCTTACGGTGTACGTGTCACAAGAGAAAACCTTGTGCTGGGTTCGGTGTAAATAAAAGAAAATCTTCGTATTTTTCGCGTAATCTCGCGACGTCGATTCGTCACGTGAATGGAACACCGTAAAGGTATACATATAATTATTAGGCAACAAGGACGACGATCGGTAACGCCTTGCGTAACACTTTTATATTTTCTGTGGCATTTAAATTTTTTTCCAAAATATGCTAATTTTCTTCGCGATTTTGTTGCCTGACGTCATTGCTTCATCGTGGACGCTTATCGCATCGTTCACATTTTTTCTTTAGTCTTTTTTACATTTTACGCTCCGCAGTCATTTGGTATTCGAAAGATACGCAAATTGGATTCATTAAGAAACTTCACTCCATGAGTATTAAATTTAGATCGACCTATTTTCAATGTTATTCATAGCTGTATAATTAAATTCTGCATGTGCCGTTTCTTTTTATTCGTCTTGCTCGCCTTTCTATCTTAATGTTTCGTTTGGCATTCGGCCCAGCAACGATTTCTAAAAATCTCTCCACGATGCTGCGACGTGACGAAATATCCGTTGGGCTCTCAAGTAATTCTTGAGACACTATATTATGCTACTGTATCATCACAGTTTATCATATTCTTTGTATTTTTAATTTTGTTTATAGTGCCGCTAGTATTTATATAGAGATTCGACTACTTGCTGTCAGACGATTAGTGGGTCCTTGATAATTTCCTATTGAGACGTGTATAATATTTTGGTTTCAGTCCTCATGTCGTTACTAAATACTTAAATAAATTAGGAACCTGTTCACATTAGCACTATGGAGCGATATTTCATAATTGTTAAGTTCTTGGAGAATTGCGCTGGTACGTTGATTCACTTGTAGGAATTCTTTTGCGGAATCCAATCTTGAGCTTGAGATTGTCCGATTAATCTGACAATTAATAAATGAGAGATGGATTTTTTTCTGACAGCTTTTGGCGCATAAACGAAATTGACAGAGGAGCTGTTGATATATTTTAATAAATGAATTTTTTTTTTCAGATTAGAAAAGAAGACCAAGGATCTACTGATCGTCGAAGGAAATTTAATGATCTATGAAACACGCTGTGGCGACCTTCAATCGAAGTTCAATCAGTCGCAGGCTGAACGTAAGAAGCTCGCCGAAAGAGAAAGAGAACTCGAGAAGGAAGTTGAGCGACTAAAGGCTCTCCTGGACGATGCTCGTAAGCATCTTGAGGAGGAGACCCTGCAGCGTATCGATCTTGAAAACAATATTCAAAGCCTCAAGGAGGACATTAGCTTTAAAGATCAAGTTTATCAACAGGAACTCACTGAGACTCGTACAAGACGGCAGGTCGGTTATAAATGAAATATTTGATGTTGTAAAGAAAATTGTGATTGGCTTCTGATGAAGATCTTGAGAGAAGGAGATCGTTGGGCGTTGATGGTGATAAAGTTAATTTTATTTCTTAGGTGGAAATTTCGGAAATCGATGGTCGCCTCGCTGAACAGTATGAAGCGAAGCTGCAACAATCCCTTCAAGAGCTGCGCGATCAGTATGAAGCGCAGATGCGGGCGAATCGCGAGGAGATCGAGTTGCTGTACGAAAACAAAATCAAAAACCTTACGTCCCATGCGCAACGTAACAGCGGTGCTGCCAGTTTGGCTGTTGAGGAATTACGTCAGACTAGATCTCGAATCGATGGTCTGAACCAACGCATCAGCGAACTCGAAGCCTCCAACAATGCCCTCAACGCACGTATTAGGTATTGTTCATTTATGAACAATGACTGTTCTTGTTTAGTACCGATGTGCCTAAACCTATGTAGAATTTATAGTACATTTACACTAGCTTGAACTAGATGTATAAGTCGTGATATCGATTTACAGGGATTTGGAGAACATACGCGAGAATGAAAGGGCTCGTCACGCTGAGGGTTTGGCTGCTCTGGAAGCCGAATTAGCCCGAATGCGCGACGAAATGGCTCAACAACTTCAGGAATACCAGGATCTCATGGATATTAAGGTCGCTTTGGATCTCGAGATTGCTGCTTACAGAAAACTCTTGGAATCTGAGGAAGCTAGGTAAGGAGACACTGATACGATGATGCTTCGACGTGGTAAACATTGAACATTTCTTTCTGGTTTTCCTGTAGTCGTATTATTAATTAATAAAATGTACAGATTAAACATTACACCGATGCAGTCACCGAGCTCATCCGTCTCAGGAGGAAGGACCACACCTTCTAGACACACCCCGCTTCGAGGTGGAAAGAGGAAGCGCACCCTGTTGGAGGAAAGCGAAGAGCGTAGCAGTAGTGACTACAGCGTTTCCGGTACAACAAGAGGTGACGTTGAAATAACCGAAGCGGATCCTCAGGGTCGATTTGTCAAGCTGACCAACAAGGGCAACAAGGTAGACAAATATTCCATACGTATTCTGGGTAGCATTATTATAATCTAAAAAAGTCAGTGACCCTCCAAAAAAACTGTACTACAGGAACTGGTGCTTAGTGGATGGCAAGTGATCCGCAAAGCTGGTACATTGGAGACAGTTTATAAGTTTCATCGTACTGCCAAGATCGAACCTGGTGCCAACGTTACGGTGTGGTCAGCGGATATTGGTGCCAGTCACGAACCACCATCGAATCTTGTCATGAAGGGCCAGAAATGGTTCGTTGCTGACAATATGACAACTACTCTTCTTAATAATGAGGGAGAGGTAGGTTTGATTCTTGATTTAATTAAATACAGAATTTCATGCGAGACGTTTTTTTACTTTTTTTTTTTTTTATTTACAGGAAGTAGCCGTGTCCGAACGCAAGAGACAACAGTTGTCCACTTCTCTGTCTCGACATAGAGAAAACTTGGGGTTTAGACCCTCCGAAGAACTTCACCATCAACAGGTAGCTGACTATGGATATTACTCATAACTATTAAATACATCAGACATATGACAAAGTAGATTTGCCTGCGCGTCTTTTAAATAATTTATTTTGCATGAAATTATCTTCCTAAGGGTCTCAGTAGGAAACTTTATCTTATTAGAAACTCGTGTATCCAGTGTAGTATAATCAGAACTATTTCTACTTTCAAGAATACTTGAACGACAATTATTTATATCTTAGGTGTGAACGAGTGTCGAAGCGAATATGAAATTCGATGCATCTGCCGGCCACTTAATAAATTCAATGCGAATAAAGATATGTGTAGTCTAATGTGGGGGGTATGTCTTATCAATGTTGACTTCTTGTTTCATAGAGAAGATATCTCTACCCGTATTAAGCGTGCGGGGTCACGGCTCTGACGGGCAGCCTATGTAAGTTGTACTCAAGTACTCAGATGTTCAGATGTTCAGTCATTTCTCTATCAATTAATCAAAACATTATCATAATATATAATACTATAATTTAAAAAAAAATGAATATATGGCTTCGATATATTGGTAGTTCTCTCATTACGCACTATGCATTTACTGCTCACGCTTCACTAAAACTTCATCTATTTCGAAAGTAATATTGTTATTATTGTCGTTATCAAGAAGTACCACCCTCACGCATAATCACATTATCTTTGAATTTGAAAATTTGTTGTTGCCCACGATTCATCTGATTTCAAATTCGACTGTTCATGGTAATGGAAATTATTCTGTTCCTTGTATTGCAGTTTGAGAATAATGTAGGGCAATTGCCAGACTTTAGTAATATATAGTATTCTTTGTAGTCTTGTATTGTCGTTGTGGCTTTCGTAAGGATTTCATATTTCATTTGATCGAATTTTCAGCGAGAATGGTATATTGTCTACTATATGATTCGAGTAGTTGAAGATCCTTAATTGAAATTCATTAGCGTCGTCCGTTCATCCTAGAACAAAGTGCAGCAAGGGGAAATCATTCTATGGTAACAATTGCAAGGACACTCGAATTTGAAACAGACTGTATTGCATGGTTGAGAGAATTCGTTACAAATTTATTGAACAAAATTGATAAGAATTGAAGAATTGAAGATTCGTAATTTCTCTAATGAAAGAAAAATTCGTCAGATTTTATTATTGGGCAAACGGCAGTTACTACATTTACATACTTGTATACCGGGTGGGACGATGGAATCTGATAAAATTTTCTTCTAGATGACGCGTACACATTGGAATGACTTTCTGAATAAATAAATGCTTGGTATCACCGGTCATGTAACCTACTTTGTACGAATCACAGGACGTTCTAATAAGTTCTTTGACGCAGTAAACGAAAAGAGATAGAAGTAGGCAATGCAAAGGCAATGCAATGTCCGACGATCAAAATCAAACTGTACTGTGATACGGCAATTTGCAAAGAGTTGCTTGCATTATCGTGACTAATAAAAATTAAGAAATAAAGAAGGATAAAAAGCCAACGGGCACTGGTGATGCAATTTCGCTAGGCATGCTGGGCTGGTTCTGTCTCGGGTAACACGAAATAATAAAAAATCCCTAATTAATAAACATTTTTTTTTTTTATTCTTTGTTACAGGGAGACCCACAAGGTGAGGAGCGTTGCCGTCTTATGTGAAGCTAAGAGTTGGGAGTTACAAAAAAAATCAAATTTAAGATTTCTAGATAAACTTTGTAAGGTAACGGGTTTGCGTCACACTGCAAGGTATCAGGTCAGGAATCGAGACGACACATAGTGTCTGAAGTAACAAATAAGAAAGAGAAAAAGGAAAAACACAAGAAAAAAAAAAGGAATGCGGCATGTTATCATCGTAATCTCAAAATAAAGGCTGTCTCGGATATTTGAATTTTCGTGCAGGAGCTCAATGGACGCTAAGCGAAGACATCTTGTCGTGCGATTTTTTGCACAGATCAATTATAATATTGGATATTGCGATTGTGCAATGTGTCAGTAAAAAGGGGGGGGGGGAGGAGGGGAAGAAAAAGATGGATGAATCAATGACAGACGTGAAAGCATAAATGGAGTTTTGAGCTCAAATTTAATTTGGGAATACGTCGTAACCGTAACATGCCTTATTTATGCGTATATATCGTATGAAGAGTAAAAAAAAACCTATGGATGGCGAAACACCTGATCTATTATATATATATATATTATATTAAAAAAAATGAATGGGGGAAAGATTAAAAAATGATTAAAAGCAAAATATTATAGACCGTGCATCGAGAAATGTCTATAAATGTTCTCTACGTTCTCTTATTCGATTACCATTCTTTGTTCACCTTAACGATTAAACTTTACCAAGTATAGATCGATCAATAATCGATAGTAAAAGCCACGCCAAAAGATCTAATTGTATTTCGGATCTGTGGTGCGAAAAATCTTTCTCCGCAATTTTTACGTTTCCTTCCTCTCTCCTTTGTTTCTCGTCGATTGCTTCGTTCGCTTTCTTTCTGCTGTTTCTTTTCTTTTTCACTTTCGCTATGACGCAAGGAACCGAAGTAGCAACGATCGACAGATTTTATCTTCACGTTCCACGTCACTCGTGGAAATCGTTGATGGATCGTCTACCGTTATTTATCGTCGACGGAAACAATTGAAAAAGAAAAGAAACCATTAAAATGTGCATTTATTTTAATTGCCTTTGGACGACAGCCGCAGGTGCACACAAATTTAATACATCTTTTTTTTTTACTGTACTCATCCTTTATATCCGTTACTAATTGATAATAATTAATAATATTAATAATAATAAAGTAATCGATTAACCGTACAAATATTTTCGTATTTTTTATTTCTATTAATTATTAATTGTACTAGAAGAAAAACAAATGGAATCGACCTATATGTAGCGCGTGTGCGCGCATTTAGTATGCGTGTTGTACGTGCTGCACAAAAAACTTAATACAATAAAATGAACACTTTTACATTTGTACAATTAATCCATAAACTGGCCAATCGTTTATTCTAATTAAAATGGAGGCAAAAGGAAGTGTACGATCGTTTAATTATTGTGCAAATAGAAATAGTATCGAAAAAGCCATTCATTCCAGAGACTGTTGTACGTTACTGATTTTCAATCTGTTAGCTCACGTTCAATCGATATTTTGGTTGTTCTGCGGAATAAGGTAAAGAGAACTTCTCTGCAGTGTTCATTTTCTATCCATTTCATAGTAGCGTTAGATTATATAGAGAGGGAGAGTGAGAGAGAGAGCAATATCTTTATAAATATCAAATGCCTTTTTTATTTTTTGACAAAGCTGTAAGTTGCACCGTATTACTGTATACTACAAATTGTGTGTAATAAAGATGAAAAATGTAAAGGCCAGCATACTTGTTTCTATTTTGTAATTTCTAATTACTCATTCTTTCAATTCCTTAGTCCCTTAACACCCAAAAATCAGAAATCCTGGCCAAGAATATTTAGAAGCACTGGAAGTTGCGCACAAATCCTTCGCGCAAATACATTCTTCCTCGAGCCGGTCTCCTATACTGGTCTCTTGGAATCATCCCTCTCATCCCTTTTCATCCTTCTTCTCTTTCTATACTTATTTTCTCTTAACTTATTCTTATTTCTTTTAACTTTCATTCTTTACTTTCTAATTTATCTCTTCCCTTATTTCTTCTCTACTTTTATACCCCATTTCCTTACTTTTCTACTTCTTAACTTCTTTATTTCTATCTTCACTTTTGCCTTCTCGTTTTACTCTGTTCCCTTTCAATTTCCATTGTGCTTGTCTTACACTTCCTATTCCTTTGGTCGGGTCGTGCACATTAATTCGAGTAGTCATATATGGGCAGTCACCCTGTTAGTGAAGCTACACATATAGACCATGGTGTCGAGGGTTGCCCTTCCGCCTCATCCACTGAGCTCGCTCATTCAGTCGGGCCCAAGTTGTGGCCGCAACATTATCGAGTATTTTGTAAATTCGCAACTTCGATTTCTTGAGTATGGTGCCCTATCGCAATTTGAACTGTACCAGACTCTTCCATGGACCAATCTGACTTTCTGCGTTAATAGATCTTTAAAAATTTCAAGGAAAAAGCCGTAGAACCAACCCTTTTCGTGATACAATTGCAAGTAGTTTGAAAATCCAATGATTCATTCTGATTGGTTGAGATGATTGTAGCCGATAACTCGCCCCCTCCGCTGGAAAAAACAGAACGATTGGTTTTTGATTTTTAGTGTTGTCAAAGCAGCCTGTCTCGGGGCACCGACGAAGGTGTCACGAATTCGCTCGCGCTCCCTTACTATTTGTTGATAGTTTTCATAACTGTGTTCCAATGCGGTATAGAAAGTTCTCGCTTTAGTAATTGTCTATCTGAAATTCTATCGATTTTTTGTGTGTGCTCCGGAGGTGCCGTGTTTTGTGCTAGTACATTGCCCGCCCAAGTGTTCTAGTGTAGTGCCCGTCCGAGTGTGCTTTGGATGCAGCTATCAGCATCCACGAATTAGCGGCACCATCTCCGGTGAGTACTTCCAATCGATCAATTATATAAGAAAATTGTCAACAGTTCAAGTCGGAGCCCTATTACGCATAAATTAGGTTATGGGACAACTCAAAAGTATGGTTCAAACAGTTTATCGCGTTTTTACGGATTCTGTTGAGGACGTGTCGTGCGACGTGTAGGAGACAGAGCGAAATGGGCCTTAGTTTGAGATTACTGTTATTTCGTGTTCATTCCATGAGTTGTGCTTGTTCATTTTAATTCAATATTGGAAAACGTAAGGATGAAGTGTAATGTATTTTTATAAAAATGAGGAATGAAGTTGAAAACAAATAGGTATTAAAATTTCGTTCGTAAAAATACGAATTTCGTTTATGAAACTTCTTGGCGTGATTCCATAAGTTTTTTTTTTCTTAATGTTCGCACAATTATTTTCTTTGTTGTGTTACAATACGCTATGAGTAATACCAAATATTATTTGTTCGAAATTACCACGATTTCTCGTATAATTCGCATAGTTCGTACGACTCTATCCAGAGCCAATAGACGAATCGTAAGCGATGACGCCACGGCGTACTGCCACGCGACGCCATATTATAGTCTCCTGAGCATCTCAGACAATGCCACAGCATTCGTGAGGAATTGAATTTCGGTTTTGTGAGGAAATATTAAGTTTGTTGAAATTCAGTGCGCTTATAATTTATACTTTTGACATCTAGTTTACGCGTAAGTGATACAAATAGCTGCAGAGACGGTACATCAGTAGAGTTGTGTTTAATTTAAATTTACGTTTGTATGAAGAAACGTCCTAATGGCTCGAAGCTTGCTGTATTTCGGGATTCTCTTCCAGGGCTAATATGCCGAGTCATAAGTTTCCGAAAATTCCTGACCAGTTTAAGATATGAAAAGGGACAGTATGGTCACTAAAACTTAGTGATTTGAGTGATAAGTACATTATATAAATGTGCAGCGCGCTATCGGCATTTTGAAGACCGTGACTACGTTGCGGGACATCGCTTGCGTAAATTTAAAGAAAATGTCGCACCATCGTTAAATTTACCTGCTGTCTATACTTTCTATGAAG
>JAYRCB010000195.1:7244-17622 GCA_036026315.1 Trachelus stipa
ACAGCCGTTCATAAGATATTTGAGTCGAAACACAGGTACAAGAGATGCTTCGAGTAAAGAGTCTCGGCGGGCCGTGCTCCGTACGGCGGGTTGCCTGTACTTGGCGCGAGACTCGACCGAGTCTCTTGATCAGGCATTATATTCATAAGGAATTTGTAATACCAATCCTTATTATGTCTTGAAATAAAAGATAAGCCTGAAGCTCCTCGAGACTAGCAGTACTCGTGAAGTTTCAGGTACAGAATTGGAAGACTCAGGTATGCAGCAACAGACAGATAATTATTAGTGTTCTGATTTGTTAACGAGTCAATAAGAAAGCGAATTAGAGATCAATCAAATTGGGAAGAAGTAATAGAAGGGATAAGAAACGAAGTCGTTAAATAAGGTTGCAGAGACTAAAAAACAGTTCTGGGGACGAGTTTGAGTTCTTGAGAGAGTTCTTAGAGAGTCGGTTCTTGGAGGATTCTTTGAGAGTGGTCAGAGTTTTGTTCTGTGCTATTCTTGTAGTAAAGTGGAAGTCTTGTAAGAGAAGTTCAAAGTCTAAGTTGAAAAGACAAGTATCAAAGTCAACGATTCAAATCAGTTGGAAAAGTGAAGCATACCCGACGACTCTATTCTGCAAGTTTTGTGAACAATCATCACTACTATCATTTACAAAACCCTGATACAACCTTATCTGGACTGAGGGTCCATCCAAACCATCTCATTGAATCAAGGAAATCATAAAATAGGGAACAGACGAATTCCCTGGAAACTATTGGGTAAGCCTATGAGTACATCCACATATAATCAGGTACACACAATAATTCATTCATATTCAGAATACTTAACTTACATAAAACGGATCAAGAATACCCGAGCAAAGAAATAATGAGTTCGTTCAGTTCAAATTCGTTCTCGTTCCATAAATCAAAATACCATATCAGACTCAGGGAACAATCCTCCTCATCCCGATCGGGAAATTCCCTAAAATCTACTTCCATTTCCTTCCGACTCTTTACCTACTGGAACCATTAACACATCACCTGGGCATACTAACAATTTTAGGTAATCATAAGAAACCGAGCGTTCTAAATTAGATTTAAATCAAGCAGCTCAGTCGGATAATGCACCCGTATTGTAGTAATATTATACGAGTGGCGTGCGGTAGCAAGATATTAACAGTCAGAGACAGGGGCGACATAACGCGTGGACGTACCGTTTAATACCGGCAAATCTGACCAATGAACCATCCTAACTACCTTTCTACGTCAACATTCACTGAATCTTCATAACTCTCAATCGTTCCTCTTTCAACGTAAAACATAACAATACTCCGCGTATTTCAGGGAGCGATCAGAACAATAGGTATGCTCTTAAAAAGTGTATAATACATACAAGAAAATCCCAAGGTGGCGTTGAAAGATATAAATGCGAACACCGAAGACTATCGACGTGCAATGTGCACACTTTGCGGCGCGGTGCCCTGTTCAGTGGCGTCACTCTAGCGGAGCGAACCACCGTAACGAAAGGGTTAAACGCATTTTTCTCGATACTATGTTTTTTAAAAAGGTGTACACGATGCTCATATTCAGAACTCGTTTTAACTGTTAATAGCGCGTTTTTAAATTATTTGTTAGTAAGTTTAAAGGTGACCGTACTCAAAACCGCTTTTATGGTCACTCTTAAGGTCACTAACAGCTAATAGCGCTCTATTAGCGAAAAAGCCTATTCAGAACAGCTTTTAAGCATTTGACAGCAATCTGTTTACAGACGTGGGCAGGGGCATGTTTAAAGTGACAGGTCGCTCAAATATGGCGGACCAGATGGAAGATATTGCTGAGATAGATGAAGTCTGCGAACTTAATGAAATGAGAGTAAGAAATCCGCAAGTTTTTCGACAGAGACGTGATCCGTTTCGTACGTGATGTCATCGTCAGGCATTTCGGGCGTGTTCAATGCTCAGAGGCTATCAGATTTGTGGAGATCTTCATCCTCCACAAAATTTTCCAGGCAATCTTCACTGATTTAAAAATCAAGCCCAGAAAGTTTTGAGAGGACAGAACCTCCACCTGATCCACTCGCACGCCAACGATAGCAAGAAATAGTCTTCTTTGCTGCGAGTTTCCACCACTGCTATGCATATCTTATATCTTTTCATTCCCTCTTAATTCCAGTTGCTGCCATTTTTTCTGTTAGTTTCATTCATTTGTCTCTTCTACTCTTTTGTAATCAAGCATTATTTGCTTTATTCTCTAGTATATCAGGATTGTCGCTTACAAATTGTATGACTTGTATGTATTGTGAAATTCTCCTTTCGTTCCATGATGATCTACAGGAGGGACCCAGATGCACACAGACCACTTGCCCACGGAACCAGATGCACACGGATCGTTTGCCCACGGCCCACTTGTGTACATACTGAAATCTGTTCGTCTGTTCATCTGCATCAGACAAAATGCTTGATTCCAAGTCTTCGCTATAAGCATATTGGGAACCGGATAATTTTTCTGATAAGTGTATGTTGTGTGACGTGATTTTTCGACTCACGGTCACAAGGCGACTCCGGCTACCGATAGAGATAACGTTCTCCATTTCTGGCTCCCTTCGGGTTGCCACCCTGCTCAGAAGCTACGCTCTGGCGTTGATTTGTATAGTTATGTCAATGCTCTCGGAAGATTTCGTTATTGTTTAGTTGAGGTTGAGGTGCTCGAACCTGCCGTGGGGAGATAGTCTCGACGTACTAAGTTGCTCGGCAGAGGAGAGTACCCGACGGAGACGTCTCCACGGACTGGCATAAGCCTGCGTAAGATACCGGGGCTCCGCTGGAGATGAGCAAAGGGCTGTAGAGTTAAATTTTTGTTACGGTTAAGGGCAGGAGAGGAACCTCCTGCCGGAGTTAAGGATGCCCAGCTGTCGCCCGATGCCCTGGGGAAGCGGCCGTGGAGGATCTGCAAAAGTTACGTACCGATTCGCTAAGGAACAGTCTCGATTTAGTTTAAAGGGACGACTCGAAGGAGATGGAAGAGTTATCCGCTATAAGGATGTCGACCAATCAGAATGATTAGTTCTCAAATTTGGCTATTATCAAAGCAGTCTGTCTCGGGGCGCCGACCGAGGTGTCACAAACTGGCTCGCGCTCCCGTGCTATCTGTTGATAGTGTTTCGCATTGCTCTCGCGATATGCAGGAAATTCTATGTATTTCATGTGAGTATGTCGGAGGTGTAGCGCTGTACACTGAGCAGTGTCCACCTGAGTGTCCCTTGGATACGGTTCTCGGCCTTCACGGATTAGCTGCACCAACGCCGGTGAGGACTCCCGATTTATTAATTAGTGAAGGGATTTCGATTAATAGTTCAGACTTGTTCTGTTACGTTCTCGATTCGTTGCTCTCTGTATCTCGTACTATTTTCCTGACTCTTACTCCGACCCTCTCTACCTCAACCTAGCAGCCGTGCATTTCCGTAACCGTCCGCTCCCGTTCGTGCTTCCAGTTGCGTTTGCTGATTTTACACGACCCCAAAGATCAGCATCTATTGTTGCGTTTCTCGATTTTACGCGTCTCCAAAAATCGACCGGATCCGTTAAGTTATGGTCTCTTCTGATAGATTCCGTCAGAGCTCTCGTTTTGGTGTAGTTGGGCCTGTCCCACCCCAACTCCCAGTTTATACCGGCTCATCAGTTCTCGGTTAAAAAAAGAATTGGCTGGATGGCCGAAGGTAACGTAGGTTGGTTCTCGAACATAGTTCGTTCTTGGGTGTTTCGCTATCGGTGTCGAGTTAAGAAAAGAAATACGTTACAGTTTAGGTATGGTCTCAAATAAGGAGAAGAATTAGTACATAACAAAAATACTGTCCCATATGTATAATGTCTTTCGTGATTATAGGATAACTGTGATGTGTTTCTGTAATTAGAGTTTTTATTGGTCTATATAATCTGATAATCTAGGTTATATATATAATATAATATTACCTGTAATTAGAGAAACGACATTTACAGCTTATATTCACTTTCTTACTAATAATTTGCACGTGTTCTGATACTCTTAATGTCTGCTCTGCTAATTTCTCGGTGACCGTCACGTGCATGCACCTTTGGCTCCCAAGCAGCCATAGTAGTTTTCCTTGAGCGGCAAAATTCAAATTCCGGGGAAAAGAAATGTTGCAAAGCAAATACAGTTAACGTCATATTTCTTTACATATGTATATTGTGACGACGTAATCGCATAAATAATGGCACCGCTAGAAATAATTATTAAAATAGTAAATTATTGCACGCCAGGCATAACCAGAGTTACACCGCTGTCTCCAGAGGATACCTTGGCCAGCTCTTATGCGGTGGGGTCCTGGATATGGGAGACAATAATTAAAAGCTGAAATTTTGTAATAACACGACAATACGAAAGCAACTTCAGTAAAACAAACAGACTTGAGGTTTCGTTTGAATGCATGGAACCCACAGACGGTCCTGATTTATTAAAAACAAGAAAAATAAGAATGAATATAAAAATAGTTTAATAAAACAGGTTAACAATAGAACAAGGTAAGAAACAACGGTCCCAACAGAATTTATAAAATGAAGAATAATAATATAGACAGAACAACAGTCCTTTAAGAAATACAATAGATAGCTAATTTAAAGCAATTAATTTCGTAGGGACCAATGAGCCAATAAAATTCAACTAAAGAGGGATAACGATTCTTTACGCAACGCGAATAACAGTAGCGAAAAAGAATTAAGCGGATCCGAATCCTCTAGGCTAAACACGGAATTATTTCCTGGATTGCCGGAAGTTTCCGGCAACAACACACGCGTTACGTGATGCACGTGTAACGGGTAATTACAGTAATATTTACCAAATCAGCTGGAGAATGGCCTAGTGCTCAACTCGTCAACTTTACAATATTTACAATTTCACATCGTCGTAATAATAATGGTACTTGACCTCCTATCAAGACACCTGATAAACAGAACCCGTAGATTCTTCGCTAGGAATCTAGATCTTTCGCTTATCGACAAGCACGTATAGTCTATCCCGTCACCAATAATCACGAGGCCGGAATCAGTTCCGAGAACCTGTTTATTTACTGAAAACATCAGTCAGGAAATACGCAATCCTCTAGCTGCCTTCCTACCACCTACGAATTTATCGCCAGGAGAAAAAGTACTACTACGCGGCACTTACCGTACACGACATACGACTGAAACTCTCTAACTCATCGAGGGCCTCTCGACCCATAGTTCTCCTCTTTTTTCTCAATCTTTCATTTTCAGTTTACGCTTTTCAGAAACTGTCGTCTAACTCGGCTACACCACCAGTGATGCTACCCGACCGCTTGCCCGCTAACGTACCCTAATGGCGCGGAGGAATATTACCCTCGGGCCCAATTAAATTTGCGCTATCCCCTATGTAGCTCAATTCGCCCGCCATCTTCAATTGCTTCCTCGATCCTAGAAAAATAAATCCGAGCATCGTCTCCTCTTTTGTGCGATTGCAATATCCTTTCTCCGGTCGGGAATCACATCCGCACCCTATCCCTCGTTGTGCGGCTTCAGGCCGCCACGGCAACCCCCTGATGCATCTAGAATCCTGGATCGTCTGGCAGCGTCCAGCTGTGTAGGCAGCCTCCTCCAGTGGTGCTCTACATTCGTGCTGGCACTCCTCCTGTTGGCTATGTCACGCCAGTGTCGCTGGGTGCATTGGCTGGGCCCCTCTGCTGCAATCAGGGTCGTCGCTGGTGTATAACGGGCCTTGTGCTTCTTAATTTTCGTGGTGGTTCCCTTATGCTACTGACTACCCCTTGTGAAATATAAAATATAAACCCCGAAGGGAACTAATACACATTATTAATTCTAAATTCAGTCCGCGCTCGACGCAAATGTTAGGTTGTCTTGCGGACCTCACGGTGTAGCTCTTTTTATCGCCTGGTCCCTGTCTATTTAATTACGTGCACGAATTGCCACGTCACAATATATACCTGGATACCATGAACTTCCACATCCGACACCTAGATATAGAAAACTACAGAGAGGAACATCTGGGCATCCTATATGATTAAAAGCTGTCACCTAAAAGTATGAGAAATTATGTCAAAGCACACACATACGTACACCCATACATACGCGCTCCACATGAATGCTCTTGAAGGCTTAATAATTCTATACTGTTGTGAAAGCAGCCTTATACTAACTGGAAATTTGGTGTGAACGGTAGCTTCACATACAAAGTGTATTTGATTGTGTTGCGTATTCGTAAATTACCAACACCATCCAGAGTACAAATAGGTAAAGAAGGCATGGCAGGCAGCGCCATCTGTCATGTAAAAAAAGTAGATAGACGTGCGAAGACGACGAAAATGACGACAACGGACTTGAAATAAAATCATCTCGCTCGCCATGTGAATACGCCCTGATCTTGTACACTAAACGTATTAAACTTGGTTCCAACCGATTCAGAACCCTTGATTTCTATAGTGAATGTATTAGTAACTTTTTTTCACACATAGCCGTTCATAAAATATTTGAGTCGTAACAGAGGTACAAGAGATACTTCAAGTATAAAGGGTCTCGGCGGACCGTGCCCTGAGCGGCCGGTTGCCTGTACTTCGCGCGAGACTCGATCGAGTCTCCTGATATACTATTTAGGCTTACCTGTTTTCTCTAAAATTGATATTGTAGTACTCAAGGAAACCGGGGTAAGTGATGATCCAATTAGTGTATTATTATTTTTATTTGGTTATGTACACTCCGGTGATCAATACTCGACTGATTGTGTCTGGTGACAATGTTATCAGCGTGTAGTGAGTCTCTTTTACAACCTTAGGTTTGCGAGAGACTCACTTATACCTACATGAGTTCCTTTGCGGTCACAGTTACCGCATCCTCCCCTCGTATATTCTGAAACGCTCTATCTGCTTTCGCTGTCACTCCTACACTGTAGATTTATACTTATTATCTAATTGTTGAGAATAATGGTAAATTTATAATATACTTAGGAAAGAAAACTCTAGTGGGCGGGATGCGCAGTAGATTAGTGCGCATACAGCACCGTAGTGGGAGTGACTGATCGAGCGGACAGGGAGATCGATTCGGGCTCGCTCGTCGAAGCATGCAAAAGTAACAATATGTAATACGAGTAAGAGTTTATTGAGAACTTTGATATAAATAAATATATGTGTTCGAATTAAGCAATGAATCTCTATTTACTTAAAATTAACATGGTAGCAGAGCGTGGTTAGTGAGTAAAAACCAAGCCGTGGTGAAAAATCAGAATTTAAATAAACGTATCCGATGAATGCACATGGCGGTGATCGAAAAGACGTTGTGAATAAGCAAACTAATCCAGAGACAAAACAAGAATCCTGTGCTGAGGAAGAAAAGTTAAAAGGAAAATGTTTAAAGAAATTTGTGGAAAAATTTAATTAGTGAAGACAAAGAAATTTCGAAAGACGACGACATGGTTGACAAAGCAAAAATCCCGTTACTTGTATTCGACGGGCAAGATTACTCAATGAGGAATGAAAAGACTTTTAACATTTTTGAGAATGGAGGAATGTGAAAAAGTCATTCTAGAAGAAAGAGGTGGAGAATCAGAGGCCGCCTGGAAAAAGGTATAATTGAAAGCAATCAACTATACAATAACGTCCAATTGAAGTCCAATTGACAATCGCGTGGCGCGCATGGTAGGGTGGTAGTCACCCGAGTACGTTCAGCGGAATTCGCAAAATTTAGACGTTTTTTCAAATGAAAAATTTAACTCCTTAGCAAACTCACTTTTGGATGTTTAAAAGCGCGTTTTAATCGTTGAAATCTCAGCTACAACGTGGAATGAATATGAAACTTCTCTTTCATCGCATTCTTAATGAAAAAAATACAGTATCGTTAAAGATGATACCACGCAGAAACTGGACCAGATTGGCCTGCGTGTTCGGAAGTTATGGCCAATTAAGTGTTTTCATTTCAAGTGGGTGTAGCTCCCCCTAGAGTGATCCTACAGAGGTTCAATGCAGGTGTTTTTTTAATGCCGAAGGATGCTCTTTCTCGTGCCATAATTATAAATATGAATTTCCTTCCGGAACTACTAGTTCTCGCACTTTTCAAAAAGTCCCAAAATGCACTATTTCACTGCAACCTCTGCCGTTCGGCCATTTTGTATCCGATCGGGATAAAACCTTTACCATTCGAACGGGAAGAAAATTTCCTAAAAAATATGTCTTTGGTTTTTCAAAATCGTTTATACTTTCACAGAAATATACAAAAATTTAAGTGTTGCACTTCATTTGGACGTTACTATATACAATATATTATACATATATAGTGGCCCTACAACCGAACATTACCAAGTTCATTAAGTCATATTGGTGATCTAATAGATGTTTTAAAACCTGAAGATCAGACAGTCGAATTTGTTAAAAACAAAATAAAAATGTTCGAGAAACAGAACAAAGACAGTGCTAAGCAAAGTGGTCAAAGTTGAAATGCATTCAAGAGTGAGAGAAAGAGAGACGGAATAAGTTATAGATGTGGTAAATACGGACATTACAAGCACGAGTGTAGAAGCGAAGGTCCCTCGGTAAACCCGTGGAGAGGTGCAAGAGGCATAGGTCAACAACGAGGAGGCGGAAATCTACAACGCGGTACACGGCAACGCGGTCGCGGCCACTGGCAGCGAGGTACTCAGCAAGGAGGGCCACGACGCTACAATAACAACAACAATGAACACGACGACAATAGTAACTCATTCTACGTAGAAGTGGAAAATAATAAGTCAGACAACGAAGTAGAAGTAAATAACTGTGAAAGTAAGCTCGAATGGATATTAGATAGCGGATGTACTGACCATATAATTAATAATGATAATTATTATAATGAGTCTATTGTGTTACAGAATCCCATAAATGTTAAAATAGAAGATGGGAGAATTCTGAAAGCGACAAAAGTTGAACAAGTAATTTGTAATTTCATTTTAGATGAAAGAACAAACGTGGTAACAATCAAAGATGTATTTTTTGTTAAAGAAATGGACCGAAATTTAATAAGTTATGGGAAGGTAACGGTTAAGAATGAGATTATCTCAAGAGGAAAAATATCTAGAATTTTCAATCCGAAGGGAGAATTGATTGGAGTAGCTGACAAAGTAAATAATTTGTATAAAATGCAGAGTTTCGTTAAAGTAAAGTCCATCCATAATTCAGAGAAAATAACAGAGATAACAACCGTTAAAGAAAAATTACATAGAATGCTAGGACATGTAAATGTTAAATATTTGAATATACTAGGTAAAGAAAAATTACTCGATGGTCTACCGAAGAATATAGAAAATCACTATTTAAAATGCGGTACGTGTATTCAGAATAAAATGCATAATATAGGCTTTGAAAATAACAGAGAAAGAGCTAAGGATATATTAAAAATCATCCATGCAGATTTAAATGGTCCACACAATACAGTGGGCTTTAATGGAGAAAAATATTTCTTAACTATTATTGATGATTATAGTAAGAGTGTAATGGTATATCCAATTAAAACAAAAGATGAAGTTCATGATTGTTTTGTAAAATATATAAACTTAGTCGAAAATCTAACCGGTAAAAGAGTAATGAACCTGAGGTGTAACAATGGGAAAGAATTTTTAAATAATAATATTGTCAAACTTGCCAAAGAGAAAGGAATTTATATTGAACCATGTCCTCCTTATGTACATGAATTAAATGGAACGGCTGAGAGATATAATAGGTCAATTATGGATACAGCTAAATGTCTGTTATCTGATTCAAAATTACACAAGAGATCTTGGCCTGAAGTAGTAAAAACGGTAGCATATTTAAAAAATAGAACATTAGCAAATACTCGTAAGAAAACGATTCCTTATGAAATTATTATTGGAAAGAAACCTAATATAAGTAACTTGAAATTATTTGGAAGTAAAGTTCTTGTAAGAATACCTGAGAGTAAAAGAAATAATAAATGGGATAGAAAAGCTGAAGTACGCATTTTAGTAGGTTATGAAAATGTGGGATATAGAGTCTTAGTCAATAATAGAGTCATCGTTGCTCATCACGTTGATATAATTGAGGAAAATGAAAAGTTAGTAGGTTTTAGCGGAGATGAGGAAATTAATGAAAACCTACAGAATGAAAGTATAAATCCTGATAATAATAATGATGAAAATTTTGAAAGCTCATGTGATGATGATAATAATGAGAATAATAAAAGTGATTACTTAACTCCCAAAAGAAATAATAAAAATTCACCTGAATTGAGAAGGTCCGTGAGGGAAAGAAAACAACCAGATAGATATACGTCTCAAGCAAATGCTAGTTATATATTGTTATGCCCTAAGCGTTACTTAGTTATTTACCAGTACTTCATTTTCTTAGGTAAGCATTCTTAGTATCA
>JAYRCB010000198.1:934-13269 GCA_036026315.1 Trachelus stipa
CCCGAATTTGACTATTGTCAAAATAGTCTGTCTCGGGGCACCGACCGAGGTGTCACGGGCTGGCTCGCGCTCCCGTGTTATCTGTTGATAGTTTTTCTTGCCGTGTTTCGGTACGGTACAGCAAGTTCTCGCAAACAGTTCTCGTAGTGCTCTCGCGTTATCCAGAGACTTCTCCGAATTCTCTGGAAGTGTTCCGAAGGTGTAGTGCAGTGCCCAAGTGCCGTGCCCACCTGAGTGTCCCTTGGATACGGTTCTCGACGCTCACGGATTAGCTGCACCAGCTGCGGTGAGGACTCCCAACTTATTAATTGGTGAAGGGTTTCGTTTCGATATTTCCAGATTCGCTGTTACGTTCTCGGTTATAGCTCTCGGTCTCTCGCACTATTTGCCTGCCTTACTCCGACCCTCTTTACCTCAATCTAGCAGCCTGAGCGGCCGTGCATTTCCGTAACCGTTCGCTCCCGTTCGTGCATCTAGTTGCGTTTGCTGATTTTACGCGACCCCAAAGATCAGCACCTGCGGTTGCGTTTCTCGATTTTACGCGTCCCCAAAAATCGAAAGGATCCGTTAAGTTATCGCATTATCTGATAGGTTCCGTCAGAGCTCTCGTTTTGGTGGAGTTGGGTCTGTTCCATCTCAACTCCCAGTTTATACCGGCTCGTCGTTTCCCGGTGATACAAGAATCGGCTGGCGCCCGCCTGGCTTGCGGATGCATGAACGAAGGGTGGACGGCCGAAGGTAACGTAGGTTGGTTCTCGAAGATAGTTCGCTCTCGGATTTTGTATAGCTATCGGTGTCGAGTCAAGATGAGAAAAATTACGTTACAAGTTTTATGAATTATTGAATGACCATTAAATCATAATCAACTACGGGTAGCAGTACTAATGTAAAAGAGCAGCGAAAACGTTATAGGAAATTTTGAAAACACAATTAAAATGATGGGCCAGTGCTAGATCATATAATTGGCAAACATGTAGTGACTTAAGTACTTGGCCTCGATAATATGATTTCAATACTTTTTGTTAGAGGAATTCACAGCATTCCTGTACTTGGCGTAGTTTTTTACACGTAAGTGTTTTTGGGGGATTTACCAGTTCGTCGCCGATCACTCTTGCCCATACAAGAACGCTCAATCGAAATCGATTATTTTTCTCCTTCACTATGAAAGGATTTTGATGAACTCAATGATGGTTATTATGCTGATTAAAATAACCATTACGGGTGAAAATTGCCTCGGCAGTCCATAGAATCCTGGATGGGAAGTTCGAATCATTCTCGGTGGCGTCGATAAAGCGATGGCAAAATTGCACACGTAGTTCCGCATCATTCTCGTGGAGGTGTTGAAACGTGCGGTAATGGTATCGATGAAGTCTATCGTCATGAAGCCTCCGCAAAACAGTTGTGTGGCTCATGTCAAACTGCCGGGCGAGACTACGTGTGCTTGTAGTTGGATCTGCGGTAACTTCATTCAGCACTTCATCCTGATGCCTCAGATTTCGTCGACGTTCAGGTCTTCCGGTATCGTAACGATCACACACGACGAGTGCGTTCATATTCGGGCAATGATCTTTCAATCGGTGGAATATATTCGCGTCGGGTCGACAACGATTCGAGTAGAGCCTGGTATATTCACGGGCTGCTGCTCTAGCTTGTTCATGACATGAGTCGAGGACCATTAGCATGTCCCAGTATTCATGGGGGGTGTAAGGGACAGCCATGATCGCCGCAAGACAATTTAAATCAATATAAAGTAAAAAACGGAACGATTTAAAATGAAACAGTGAAACGGTTTAAATCAATAACCAGTGAAAAACGAGAAACATGGAAAACTTGAAACTAAACGAATACAGGATAAATAGTATACACTGGTTAAAAATTAAATATTAAGAACTGATAAAAATGTAAGCTCTGGAAATTTGGGATACGTTGTCTTATGATATTCGCGATCGTAGAAGTGAAGGAATCGAAGCAATGACATAAATAACTTGAATTATTATACAATGAATGCATTATTTTTCAGTTGTTTCATATGACGCAATTTCAAATTATTGTATTATTATTGTTATTATTATTATTATCATATCGTCGATTTCCAAATCTACGTCCAGGAACACGACGAATCCTAAATCTACGTCCAGGAACGCAACGACTCCAAAATCTACGGGAAGGAACACGAAGACTCTAAAATCTACATCGAAGATGGTGGAAATCTACAGCAGGAATACTCTGATTTCTAACTTGTAATAAATAATAGCATTGGAATGTTTTAGCCACCGAGTATGGGCTTACGCCTGACTGAACGTGAATCGTGTGTTCGGCATGAAGTTGCTGCGCGAAACTAAGGCTTTCTGCCTGTGTCGGAAATTTGTCAAAAAATTAAAAAATTTTGAACACAAATATCTCTCTTATTATATATGGAATCCGCATGAATTTTTTTTGTATTATTTTTCTTGCTCTACGACTTTTGCATTTAACTTTTTTCAATATCATTTGAAATGACAAAGTTAAGTTTTTTCATTATCGAACGGAAGTTAAATGATCAATAATAATATGCCCATTCGATCAAAAAAAAAAATTATTCAATAGTCGTTACATCAGATTCACGGAATTGTGCACTGTTTCATCGCAAATTTGAAACGTGCATCTTAGTTGATAAAGTCTGTACATTTAAAAAAAGTTATTGATTTAATAAAACATTTATTGATTTAATAATCCGACCACTGGGAACGTAATTCCTTGGCATTTCGACATTCATTTGTCGGGACATAACGCAGAGAAAAATTTGACATTCAATGCATAGTGCGAACCCGCTCACACGTCGATTGTATGGGAAAACATTTTGCAACGTTTACTCCAAAAATCCATCGTGGAAATTAATCAGGCAATGGCGAATGCAGTTCTTAATATCTTTAAATTTTAAGAACGGCATATTGTCACATCCGCCGCTCAAAACACTAATAATTATTGCGAAAGACTGAGAAGAAATCTTACGCGCGTGTGTGTGTTACAATCAGCCACTGCGAATCAATATGGGAATTTCAGCCCAACTTTTCATTCAAAATTTATTGTAATTTACTGTAAAAATTGATCAGACTATAAGGTACACTGAGCGACGTTAATGGTGTCCCAGAGAGAAGTTAGGGGAACAGTGGCGAGGTAAAAGTGGGGGCGGCCAGCCGCCTAGAAACAAGCCAGGCCGGAGAATAGTGGGGGTAGCCTTTTCCTCGCTCGAGACACCATTTCTGTCACAAGTCGGAGCTGTCCCGTATAAGAGTGTCTCTCTCACTCCTAGCGTCGGTTCCCTATATGACTTTCTCACTCGTTCTTAGTGGTGGCTCTCCGAGTTTCTCTAGCGCGTATAGGAACGTCTCGCTCACGCGCTCCATCCCTGCCTATAAGAACGTATTAGAGTGTTAGATTGATAAAAGTCAGTCCCATGTTCGATTCCCCGGACTGATTTATTTTTTTCTGATCTATTTTGAAGCTAAGATTTTTGCTCGATCGAAAAATGTTTTAAATTATTATATTTAAAAAAAACAGAATATTCTTCGTTACGACAATCCAATTATTTTTTTTTAAATATAATTAAATTTAGATACAATATAAATAGAAACTGGTTGATGACTGGAGTTAAATGAAGCAGCCTAATTAGCACTAGTATTGTTTATTATACCTGCGACTTGCATTTTTATATCTATCAATCAAGTGTTGAGGTCCGATATAGTGTTCTGCTAGCGTCGATACAGGCTATGAGTGGAAGCAAGATGCTCCTATAGGCAGGGATAGAGCGCGTGAGCGACACGCTCCTATACGCGCTAGAGAAACTCGGAGAACCACCACTAAGAACGAGTGAGAGGGTCGTATAGGGAACTGACGCTAGGAGTGAGAGAGATGCTCTTATTCGGGACTGGTTCGACTTGTGACATAAATGGCGTCCCGAGCGAGGGGAAAAGGATACCCCCACTATGCGCCGGCTACCCCACTCTCGCTTCGACTCATAGCCTGTTTGGCGCAACGTCCTTGACGGTTGCTAAGGATTGGTGGAAGCCAGAGAAAACATTAGTTTGAGCGAGATGCTCTTATAGGCAGGGAACGAGCGCGTGAGCGAGACGCTCCTATACGCGCTAGAGAAACTCGAAGAGCCACCACTAAGAACGAGTGAGAGGGTCGTATAGGGAACCGACGCTAGGAGCGAGAGAGACGCTCTTATACGGCACAGCTCCGACTTGTGACAGAAATGGTGTCCCAAGCGAGGGGAATAGGCCACCCCCACTATTCTCCGACCTGGCTTGCTTCTAGACTGCTGGCCGCCCCACTTTTACCTCGCCACTGTTCCCCTAACTTCTCTCTGGGACACCATTAACGCCGCTCAGTGTACGCAATTAGTAGTAAGTGTCTTTATTTTCTTCATCATTAGCGTCAGTATACCGATAAGGAGTAATGCGCTTTGATGTCTGAATGCCGACTAAAAATGAAAAGCCCGCCTGACCATATTCTTCAAATTGATTCATTGATTTATCTTGTTATTCGTATTAACGATGTAGAAAAATCCGAACTCGACACATCACACGTGCTCGGCTAGGAGTCTTGACAGTCACTTGTTTGACGCTTGCTTCTGTGCGTACAACAAGCGAATTCACAGGCGATTGTCACTTGACTGACCGTACTAAAGTGAAGTTTAATAAAGTGTCACATTGTTCACAGCGTCACGACGCCTTCGCTAAAGCTGCTCTGTAATTGGTCGGCTTTAAACTCTTTTATCTCCGAAAATAAACATTGTACGACAATAAGGAAAGTAGTTCATTACCCGGGAGATCACCACGCACAATGCCATGTAAACCGTGTGCGTTAACTTTGAAAAACCCTGTATAGTTTTGTGACGTGAATTTTTGGAAATCCACGCCACAAAGGACCCGCATTATTAGGGATGTAGGAAATAAAAGTAAAACGGTCCAAACGTCAGTCGTAGGTTAAGACGCACCGATTTCTTAGTATTAAGTAACCAGCCTGTCGTCCGCTTTAATGTTTATTTGTTCGGCTTTATCGCATACTGCTTGCTTTCTTTTTTCTTTTCTTTCTTTGGTGTAATGTATGACGCTTCGGTGCAACCGCTTGGTATGAGAGCTGGTGGAACGACGCCGAACAACGGGGAAGGGAGGAAAGAGGTACTGATTTTTGGGACACTTGGAGACCGACTGCCGCAGCTTCACGAGGAGGGGCTGCTGCATCTATGGAACCAGGAGAGTTCCCGAGTACCCGGGATGGGGATTCAGCTTTCTTCTACCGGCCGTCCAGCTGGGACGCCCTACGACCGACGCCGCCTTCGCCGCCGACTAGGAGTCGACTTATCCTCCTTGTCCTGCCGCGAGGCCGGGAGGATATCTATGGCGGGCCCAGGCAATAGCACCACCGGAGAGAGGGAGGGAGAGCCGCCAGAACCACGGGTTCCCGCGCTCCCTGGCCTATGAACGGACTGCAGCACCCGGAAACTCCCGAACGTGCTGCCGACAGCTTCGGTTATCTTCGTGAATAGCGATTATCCTCACCGCGATATACCCCTTAAGCAATTAATACGTTCGAAGTTTGATGTTCTGTTACGGTTCCGCCAGCGCCAAAATAATGTAAATAGTGGGGGTCAAGAGGTCTCGAGGGTAGCGAAATTGAAACTAGACTTCACTTATGTTAGGAGCTTATTAGCTAATGGTCGCAAATAGGGACAGTAGTGAGCGTAGGCGAGAAGAGAGAAAGACAAGGGAAAAATTAGAACGTAGAACGATAAAAAGAAGTAAGTAAGGAAGGAAGGGGAAGCCCTTCTGGCCCTTTGGGAGCTTTCCATTCACTGCCGCTGCGATATTTGGTGAGACCCTTGATTGCCCATTATAAAATTGGCAAAATAATTTCTTGGTGTTAGTGAAAAATGACCTTAGGCCTTCTGCCTCAGC
Organism: Trachelus stipa; assembly: GCA_036026315.1. NCBI lineage: Eukaryota > Metazoa > Arthropoda > Insecta > Hymenoptera > Cephidae > Trachelus > Trachelus stipa. Next base: position 6,877 of record JAYRCB010000198.1, read on the forward strand.
GGGAGCATCTCCGATTTTTGACAGTTCCGATGTGAATGTCTTTCCGCATCAGGCTAACCCAATTAGGACGATAGTACTGGGATTTGCAATTAGTTAGTATTCCGATAATTTCTGTTTGTTCGATTTTTGCAGCATGAGGCCGTAAAGTAAAATCTATGCTGGAATCTGTCTCCAAATTAAGTTTTCTTTTATATTGAAATCTTTCTGTAGTGCCGCCCTTTTGGCGATATTTCACGATTGTATAATTTATTGGTGTCTCGCATCTTCTAGTTGTTGCTTGGAGCTTGTATATTTGTCCAAACTAATTCGTTGCCTATTATTGAGCGCCCCTCTGGCCAAAGTAGGCTATTTGAAATCCTTTGTTCTCGCGACACACGCTCGACTCTTGCGGCGACCGCGTGTGATTTCCTCGGCCGTTTTGCCGCTGCTTTCGAGTACGGCCAATTAACCGTTACGAGCCTTCTTCTAAGATAAATTGATAATATCCAAAGATAATATAGCAAGCGACTGTAGGATGCTTTTAGTGATAATTGTTATACTTTATGCTCTCGCTATTTATGTGATCTCTTGGTGTTAGCTATTCTCTATTTTGTATGTGTCGCGTGCTTTCCTGTTACTTTTTGACTCTCCGGAAGCCGCGATTGACTCTTTCCTATTCGCGTGAAACTCTGTTAAAATCTAGAGAATTGCAGTAGAGATTGAGCCGGAATCTTTATTTGTGATTACTATTTATTCGTGTTTTCTTTTGCGCCCGTGATCGGTCCTATTTATCTAGCGCTGTTTGTGAAAATATAAGAAAAATCCGTTTAGTTCTCAGAAAATTATTCGAAAGTCGAATTACTAGGCACGGCCCTGCACCGTAAGCGTGTCACAAGCCTCTCCGCTTCTCGCGAATACACGCTACGCCCGCGCCTACGAACTCGCCGAGCTCGTCGCTCACGCGTGCGCCGTCAACCGCGTTATAGCCGCCGTGCTGTTCTACGCGAAGAGTCGTAGATCGCTATACGCTCACTAGAACCTTATTATAAATTATTTCTGAGACTATGGGCGAATATTCTATGTCTGATTGATGCGTAATGGAATCGGTCCGCATTATTCGTGTATTTTTAAGTTTCCGTGTTAGTTTAATTACATTCTGTATGGTAATCCTTCCGCATTTCCGTTGACTCATTTGAGCGAATTATTGACTTCGCGAACCTTTCCTTAGGATAATAATTATATTTAACGTCTTGAATTATATCGAGTCACCATTTCGACTTTCAATCCGCGATATTAATTGTTAAATTAACTTATTCATGTTTCTTTGCGTGCTCTTCATGCTATTGCTTGCTTATATCTACTTGCGCTTTTCTTTCCGCATGTGTCTGGTAGTAATTTTCTTAAATTAACTTCACTTGGGTTTATATAGAATCTTTTTCTGGACTTTGTTAATTTACCTTAAGACTTTTGTTAATATGGATTGATTTGCTTTGCACCGTTCCTGTTTATGCTTTTCCTGCCGCATGTTTTTGGCTTATCTGAATTCTCTTTTGGCTATCTTTTCTAATGGCTTTTGACTGCCTGTTCTAAAAATATAGCTCTGGTGTGTTAACTAAAATAGTGCTTTTTCTACTTTCTACGTTACCTCTTCTGTTCCTCGCCTGAACGTCACGACGCTTCCGACTAGCTAGCTACCGAACAGGGCATTTGGTGAAATCTTGTTTAGCGATTCTCTCTCCTCCACTGCTTGGTGAACATCTTACGGACCGGCCGTTGTCCTTTGGTGAATCTCGTAATGAGATTATTCTTGGTGACTTTTGTGAACGGGTGGCCCGTCTTAGGTTGTTGGCGTGATCCCCGCTTCCGTTATATTAGTGTTTAGATTTAGTGTAACCCGGCCTTTCTGAACTGGGTAAATTAATTAGTGATAAAGAAAATGCGTTGCATTCGTGGTACTCCCGTGAGGGATACCTGGTACCCAACCCGTTATTTCGTTTTGGTGATAGGAGGTAGAGAGAGAGGACCATTACGGGTCGTTTTTGATAACGTAAGATATAGGGGTTTCGATTGGCATAATTACCTTGGGAAAAATTCTTAAGTTACAGAATTTGGCGCCCAACGTGAGGCCCGATTGCTATCGTGACATTGATTTTTTTTTTCGACTATCTTACGTTACAGTATATATCATGTATCATATCACATAAAATTATAGAAAGAGAAGATGTGAAGAAAAGGGTATCACTGCCCTTCCTTTGTTCATAAGTAGTTGAATTTGAATCACGCCTATTTCAGGGAGGGCAATAAATGTGAACACTATTTTGGAAAGTATTATTGCTTGAAACTGTACAGAAAACTCGAAACTTGAGTCATTTGTGCACGAAAAATCAGCTGTGCTTCTACGAACAACTAGAGTACTTTAGAATTCCTTTAGAGTAAATTTTAATACCTAGTATTTCTATCTTTTCCACATATCTTATTAAAATTTATTCTTACCTTATTTTGCGTTACAATATATTGTTATGTTTCGCTCTTCCTTTTAAACTTATATTGCCCACTTTATGATTGTATCAAAAATGGAAATCAAATTAAAAGAGCTATTCGGCGAGAATGCGGCAAAGGGCTGGCGCAGCTCAGTGGTCCGAGCAGTGGACCGGTAATCGAAAGGTTCCAAGATCGAATCCCGGTCCAGACGCCTATCATTTTTTCTGGATAGTCCATTGATACTAATCCATCCCTCAGGTTATAATATATACTTGTAATGTTAAAAGTTACTTGGATCCGAGATGAATCCGAATGCTCTGGAAATAAGGTTGCTTACGCAATAGTCCTGGGTGTAATATTTATTTTCAGTCACAGTTATTTACAAAAAGACCTTAGGGTTGCGTTCTCACTCTGGCTGACCTGCTTCCTCTTAGAGGGAATACGGACAGGGTTGGGGATTGATACCCATGCGAGCCTTTTGCGGTAGAGGACTATTTTATGCTTTTTTATGACAAGTGGGGGTCCAGACTGGGATGGGGATTGATACCTAGTCTTCTCAAAAATATGTTCTTGCGCACTAGGCGGGGGATTGATACCCAGCCGTAGTGGTAGGATCTCCGAGGTTTTTTAATCTCCTAGACTAGGAAGGGGATTGATACCTTTCCGTGCTGTTGGATTATATGATAGGTGAGGACTAGCCACGGGATTGATGCCGTGGCGTGCCTGCAAAGGTACTTGGAGGCTGGAATTAAAATTGTTTTCAAAAATTGTGCGAGCTGCACGTTAATCAAGAGTGATACGTTCTCATACCGTTCTAAGCTCCTTCTGGAACGAAAAATAGATAAGTTATTGGCCCAGCAAGTGCGATTCACTTGCGGCCCCGTTGGTCATCTGTCCACCGTTGTGGATACCTGGTCTCGCGACTGGCGGAGGGGGGGGGCAGCCATTCAGTAGCGTTACAATACCTTATATACAGGGTATCCCTTTTGAAACAGGACGGTTGAATATCTGTTTAAGGAAGAGCGAGACAGAAAAATATGTCAGACGAAAGTTGTAGGGTACGAAGGGGGAAAGTCAGTGCAAATAGAATTTATGCTCCTACTATTTATGCTTCTATGTTGCAAGCATAAAGCCAATTTTTAAAAATAGCAACTAAATGTTTCAATTTCTACAAGTTGTGCGTTTCATCGGAACGAATTCAACCACACCCTATTTTATGATTTTTTTCATCGATTTTCTAGGAAATATGACAAAATGGAACAAAATATGACTATTTTCATTCAGGCCATTCAGGTTTTTCGGTCTGTTATTGGAAACTTTCGACGCCAGCTGGAGTTGTGTCTCACTAAAAATGGTGGCAACATCGAAAATATCCTGCAATAAGTGGACCCTGCATCTACACAATCACACACGTGCAACATGTGAAATAGATCATGTAGGAAAGCTTCAATAAAAATAATCGAGATTTATTCCATTTTCGTGTGATATTTCATAGAAAATCGATGGAGAAAGTCATAAAATATGGTATGGTTGAATTCGTCACGAAGAGACGCACAACTTGTGGGGGTTCAAAAATGTTGTTGCCATTTAAAAAAGCTGGCTTTATTCTTGCAACATAGAAGCATAAATAGTATGAGCATAAATTCTATTTCCCCCTTTGTACCCTACAACTTTCGTTTGACACATTTTGCTTTCTCGCTCTTAAACAGATATCCAACCATCCTGTTTCAAATGGGACACCCTGTATATAGCTTATTTGCATGCAATAGTTACGATTTATCAGGAACCTTTAATTATACAAGCATTATCATGACATAATTCTTTTTGTTTTAGCTAAGATGAAGCCTATTTGGATAGTGAGTGATATTCGTCGGAAAACTGATGTGAAATGGTTTGTAGAGAATTTTGGAAATCGTTGTAAAACGATTCGTATTTACTGCAGTGACAAAGTCAGGCAACATCGAGGTTGGAATTTCACCCCAGGTACACAGTGCTATTTAAATTTATTTATTGGCAATCATCATATAAATAACTTCATAGTCATCGACAGTTACTAATCAATCTTCTGGTAGAGCAGTATCCCTTCTGGAGTCTTGAGCCGATTGTCCGTATCAGTCTAGTGTTGTGCCGATCAAAAGAACCCAATTCTTGATATTTCGTTAAAGCATTCGTCTAGTGCGAGCGTCCACCTTAGGGCTAAACCAAGAATCTCCCTTTAACAAACTGAAGCTCACTATCGTCGAGCACCTCTAGGCGTTCTTCTGTCTCCATCTCGTGAAAACGTGCTCATTCGCGATATATAAGCAGTGAATTACAGAGTTTGAGATACGAGGCCTACCCAAAAATATAAAAAAGTGTGAAGTTTAATTGTGCAAACATTGTGATATAATAAGAATAGTTTCAAACCAAATAGTAAGAAAGACAGAAGTGTTGTAACCCGGAATTATTGCGGCAAGTACACGCCGTCTCTGTGGCAGCCATTGTAATAACATCGGGGGCATGCGCAGCAATCCACAGTAGGTGACTATTAAGATATCCATATCTACTACATCTAATTCGGCAATCTGAGAATAATATAGATGCAAACAGCGCCATTTATGGTATGAGTGGATGAACTACCTAGTCATATCAACTTATATACTGCATGAGATAAATGTGATGACTAGTCGCTAATACTAAACATGGCACCACAAATTATACAGGTGTGCCAAATGCAAAAAGGAGGTAAAGACTGCGATACATGAGTGCAAGCGTTGTATGAAACATTTCGATCCGGGTTGCTGCAAGATACACAAGATACATAATGCAGAAAATCGACTTGTACCGTGTGACGGGGAAATAGTAGTAAAGAATATTAATGAGGGCGGAGTGCCGGAAGTGGAGATAAATACAGATGAACAGATAGTAACAAATGAGACAAATCAAAATCAAATAACACAAGACCAAGTGCATAATAAGGCGAAAAGAAGGAAGAGTGAGGACAGTAGAAATGAAGAAGAAGGATCGTCTCTGAAAAAGAAAATAGATAAAGTTTAAGCATAATAAAGAAAGTGGAAGATAGATACGTAGGTGTTAACAAAATCAAAGAAATTTTAAAAGAGGAAATAGAAAAATTTAAGGTAAGATCAGAGAATGAGTGAAAAAAATGAAAGAAACCGATATTTCACATTATTCATATTCAGAGAAAGAGTTGATTGAGAAAATAAAGAAAAGTGTAATTGAAGGAGTTAAGAAAGAAATGGAAAAAATAGGAAGCTTATTAACTGTTATAAAAGAGAGTGGGAAAGTAGAGGGCGAGTAAGCGTTATTAGTGAAAGATCATAGAGTGGCTTACGCGGAAAAAATGGTAATTAGTACGAAGGAATGTATAATAATAGAACCAAAAAATATGCAATCGTATAAAGAAGCAGTAGGAGATATAAAAAATCAAGTCGACATCATGCAATTAGGTATAGGAATAGATAGAGTTATGAAAGGAACGAAAGGAAAAGTGATTTTAGATGTTAAGGAAAAAAAGGACCAGGAAACGTTACAGGTGGAATTAGAAAAAAATCTCAGTACTGGATACAAGATCTAAGAACCGACGAAAAGGTTACTGAAACTGAAAGTCATAGGCATAGAGGAAGAAATAGATAAAATAGAAGATGAACAACTCACTAGAAAGATAAGCAGACAAAATTGATTGAACACTGAGGAAAATGGCTTTAAGATGAGAATGATAAAAATAGTAAAGATAAACAAAAACGGAAAGAGGTTAGTAGTATAGCAGGGCGGGTTCTGGATACAGATTCCTGCACCGACATAAAACCGACACTCCAGTGCCTTCGAAGGTGGGTGTCCGTGCTAAGTTGCCGTTGTGAGCTCTACGTTTTCCGGAAGTGACGTCATCAGAACCCCTCGATTCCAAGAATTTTCGCTCGATTCCGGGAATTT
>JAYRCB010000199.1:9437-29795 GCA_036026315.1 Trachelus stipa
CACACACACACACACACACACACACACACACACACACACACACACACACACACACACACACACACACACACACACAGACTCACTGCTAATCATGTCTCGTTCTCTCTAACGAAATCATTACCTGCTAGAAAATCTATTCCTGGATAACGAGGAGCCCATGACAGACTTTGAAGCGTGGATGATAAAGAAAAAAAACTTCAAAATTGCCTACAGCGGTTTTTTACAAACTTTCCCTGTAGTCGATCTAAGTACAAGTGAAATATATACGAATAAATTGGTAAGGATGGAGTGAAAGATAAACAGAGGCACGTATGAGCCATATGTGATCGATAATGGTAACTATCAGATTTCATTAAGATTAGATCTTGAAATAGATAAGTATACCGGATATTTCTGTAATTGTCCGAAAATCTTCAATGTTAATTATTCATCGTACCAATCTGCAATGATTGCATGAAGATGAACAATCATCCCGTGAACAGCATGGGCTACGGGATTGGATACGTTCACTGGAAGCTGGTGAATCTCCGGCTGAGGGATCATCTGGATTCGAAGATCATTCACCATGACAACGAGTGGGATGCTGTAGGAGGAATTATTATATACAGCACCAAACATACACGTTGTATGAGCATACGGAGCTGGACCGATGCTGGAGGCTGATAAAAAAAATTTGGAGCCGTAAAAAAATGACAGTGCAGATAAGATGGGAGATGAGACTGATAGTATGTGATGAAAGACAATGATAAAAGTACATTAAGAAAAAATCTTTACCACTGACAATTTCATTAGGTTCGCTCGACGTTGATTCTAAAAATGTCACGTATTTCCAAAGTCCAGAAACCTGCCTCGTTATCTTGTCACTTTAAGGGTTGATTTGAGCCACCCTGGGCTTAACTTTATACCAACGTTAACTCGTCCGGTCACTGCCTAATGGAAACATACGATCGACAGTATGTGCTGCGAGTTGCCAACAGGGTATATTAGCCTACGTCATTGGGGTCTTGAAGCGTCGAATTAATCAATGAGAGTAATTGATGTGTTTGCGGATAAATTCAACACCGGGTATATAGGGCTGATGCTATTTTACGAAAAGATAATTCAATTACCGATATACGATAAAGAGTCAGGTATTTTCTACCTTGCTGGATATTTTGAAATTATTTTCTCATTTTATTTTTATTATTTTTCTTTAGTTTCACTTTTTGGTTAAGGATAGTCGATACTTAATTAAAGAATTTTAATGACCTCGATGAAGTTTCGATTGTAGCGGACAGCTGGACGAGAAAAAGAAGATAAAAAATTCTAATACAAATTTAAACGACGTTTAAGCCCTATTCTAAGTATGTTGTTGAAAGATAAGAAAAGTGGGATTTAGCGGATATTATAAATTTGGTAATTGTGTAAAAATTTGAAACAAGTAAATTTCTCGTATAACTATGGTAAAATCTAAATGGAAGGATTCATGAAATTCATAAATATTTAGAAATCCAGTATGCATGATGTTGGCAGAAGTAAAACTGGACTTGAAAACTTTTTTCATGGATATCCTCTCGTTTTACCCAGAAAAGGATACCGTATATATTTTAGCCGTCTTATGAATGACGCAGTATAACTTTATCGCATTGAAAATATGACAACGACACGCACAATGTAAGTAACGTCAATCCTAAAGAATTCGAGGATTTTTTTATTAAGAGACTCGATTTCTTTAGGACCGTCGTGACGCGCTCAAAGAATTTTCATGAAATCCTCATTTTACGTATTCGCATAATGCCGAATCCTCGAGATATAATCATTTAACACGAGAAATATACCTAAAGCTACGCACACACGTCGAAAAGTCAATAGCTTTTCAGCAATTCGAAGTTGCATTAATTCTATACATTCCTCCCTAATTCACAGTATATAAGACGTACGGATTAAAAAAATTTCGATACAATAAAAAAATTTCCAAAAATTCATAAATCATATTCGAAGAAAAAAAAATGAAGCTGTATCCCAGGAAATCATAAAATAATTATTGCATTACGAATTTTCATTGTAAGTGAAATAAGAATAAATTCATCCAAGCGCAAGAAGCACTTTCGATTGGATAAATAGGAGCCAAGCAAAATCGATCAGTCTCTCCTTTTTGATCGACAGAGTCATAAGTATCTTTCCCGCCTTGAATATTGATCTCTATTCAATAGGGTATCTGAGCCATATAATGACTATCCTAATTAGCGCGTTATTAATCGGTTCTGGCCTTTCACATGGTCCTTTTCTCCGCGTAGTGGCTTAAGCATGTATATATATAATAAGAATATATAGTTATAATACATGACTACGTGCCCACAGCATCGGACCAGTTTTAATTCGAGGTCCGATTGCGCAACTGCGATTAGGTTGCATAACGTCGAACGACTAACTAGAAACCATTTTAGAAATCATTACAAGCCATGATAATGCGATCTCATCAATAAAATATGTTAATTCTGGGATTGGTGGTGCACTTGCGAACTACCCTAAATGTCGTTCTCGTTTTATTTTATTTTTTTCCTTTATTATTAGCAATCGGTTCCTAGTCCGATATACATATATCTTCCACTTTCTTCTCCAGTTAATTATTCTTAATGTAGCTAATAAAGATGTTTATCTATTAAATAAAAAAAAAACTACACGTCGCGTACTGCCCACACATAAAGCCTATCCTTGTCTTTCGATCCAAAAGACACACTTGCTAAAGCAACATTAGACCCATAACCGGAAATTATGTAGAAAGTCTTTCCTCAGGCAACTTTTTGAGCCCTCATCGAGGCTACTCGTGTCGATGAAATTTGAGTTTTGAAAAAAAAATTGTTTTCGTGTGAACCTCCCTTTAGGATTTTGCCCAGAGTAATTAATCAACATATTTCTACCGGTATCAGACTCGCACAATGTATAACTGAAAATTATCAATCAATCGTATCGAAAAGATCGATATTCCATTATAAAAAAAATTTATAATAAATAAATTTTATAATAAATTTATGCAATCTTATTCGCAAATTTTTATTAAAATTTTGCAAACTACAGCCAGAGCCTCAAATTGCACAAGTACCAAATCGCAACGGTATTTTCATTGGTATGAATTTGAATACAGTGAAGTGACTTTTTCTTCTCTCTCTTTCCCCACTTAGCGTCCCGATCAAGCCTGCTACATGTTAATGAGGGCCTAAGGGCCCCGAAATCGATATCCAATTTGCATAATGCCGCGTAACGTGTGTTTACGTTTTGCGTCTGTGTCTGTCGTCACCTGTCGCCACGTTGCTGACAGGCCCAAAAGTCCGCATATGAACGATGTGTGAGTATTGCCTCACAGCATAGAAAACGGCAAACTCGTTAAAGAAAGCCGAGCGACAGGCATTTCATTTTTTTTTATTTAAAGAAAGCGATTATTTTCATTAATGCGATTCGGCCGGTGATTGAAGCGTCCAACGACATCCCGTAGGACTTTAATGAGAACAGCCTTTTTTTTCAGGTAGCCACAAGGAAGCTTGGACGTTACGGTACGGTCGTTCAAACGAATGTGTATTAAAGTCATGAAATTTTTACGCTACTTGAGAATCACGCCTTAAAGCCTTTAGCCGTTAAGTAGTCACGTCCAAAAGACGACAGACTGACCCTCCTCGTTTGGCTGTTCGTATACGGTGATAAGATTAATGATTATTGCTATGATATTTTTTGTTTTCCATTGTCGTGACGTCATTATTTTTTTGACAATTCTTTACTGTCAATGTCACTCAAATTCTCGCCTGGTATTGATTATCGGAATGTCGATAACTGTCACGTTTCATCGAAATGCAATTTGATCGCGTGACGTGTCTGATTATGAATGACGTTTTCACTTGACATCATTCTATTATCTGTACTAGACAAAATCCTACGTTCATTATAACGATGAACATCGTTAGGATGGTTTCATATTTCTGGATTTATGAAAAAAAAACTATCCATAAAGGTTTCACGACTGTTGGATATAATTCAGGAGGTACTCTTACGGCTGATCTTCTTTGACTTTACCTACTTACGCTGGAGAATATAATCGGTTTGGTGACGTGTCAGAAAAATAATAATGTCAGATATAATCTTTTGGCGAGGTCCAAATTATTATTACGGCCTTCTGGTGTCTCTGAGAATTTTCTTCCAAATGGGATTTTACGAACAGTGAAAATTGCACGATCGTAGTCAGACGCTCTTTCTAAATTTAACATTTGACCAGGTATACGAGATACGTTACTGACGAGAGTTGAAATTTCACATGAAGTATCGAGGAAAAAAAAGAATCGTGTTAATATTAAAAAATAAAGTATGCCAGCAAATCAATATTGAAAAATCGATTTTACACTGAGTCGATTTCTAATTCACGGAAAATTTGTAAAAAAAAGTGATATCGCGATGAACTACTATTAAGATCGAATGAAGATAAATTGCCCATAGTCGAAATACATATAACGAAAGGGGCAGTCGGAAAATGTCAGTGCTGGTAGTTACTCCCACGTGGTGATCAGACTAATGATTAGTAATGAAGAAGAATAAGGCCAAATTGAAAACGACTCACGATTAAAGCATTCGCGTGAAAAATGTTCTGACGCTCTTATGTATATATGTATATATACCATATCTCCATATGCATTGGACATATATATATATATATATATATATATATCGAGGATCAACCAGACGACGATGCAAACACTTTTGCATGTTCACCGCTCGCCGCGAAATAAACAAATTTTCTAGACCTGAAAATAAATGCAAGCGTAGAAAATATGTAAAAGAGGTAAAAATCTTGTATCTGAAAAATATAATATATAAACATTCATTGCGTCATTGAAAATTGAAATTTTTTTTTCCCAATCCACCATCTCTACGGGCAGACCAGAAAAATTTATTAGCCAATCAAAATGGCGTCTTGGAGAGGGCGTGTATATAGCTAGTGGTAAGAGTAGGCCATGGCAAGACCTGAGGCCTTAACGTTTACTCTGTCAAGTCCGATATCCATGTACGTTTGTAAGGCGCGTTAATAAGGTATTATCAACAAAAAAAAGTTGAATTGCAAAAATTTTTTTTTCGTGACAGAAATTTTATAACGCAATAAAGATTTATACCTTCCTTTTCCTTTATGCTATCTTTTGACCCTTGGCGTATGTATACCAAGTCATAAGGGACACATATGGTTCGCACGGTTTGGTAAAAGCTAAACCATTACTTCTTCTAGCAGATCCTGTTCCTGGGAGACGTGACAATGTCAAATATCCCTGAAGGACCTGCCCGGGATATCGTCCTCGCTCCTCTGACCTCCTCCGCGACGTCCATAAAACGTCCATGATTCTAGTTCACTCGGGGCGCAAAGATGAAATTGGATAGATACAACATTTTCAAATAAACGCTGTAAACAGTTATCTCCAATCTATGCTGATAATAAAACTAATGGATCAAAGACATTACTTTCTTTGAATTTTCAAAATAAATTCTGAATATAAAAATTAAATAATACGTATGACGTTCCTTTTTCTTTTCCAAAGCGCAAAAAAATTGTATTATATACGTTCACTGTCTGTTGTCAAAGATTCGATGCTCAGTGACAGTTCGTAATAACACGTGCTTTTTCCCGCCAATATAACATATACAACGTGACTGTTCCCTTTAATGTACTAGATGCGACACAATGCGCGATATTTGAAACTAACGTCACAACTTTCTAACGCAAATAGAAACAATCCAACTACAGAGCTACCATTTGGTTGCTGTACCAACATGCTCCGTGACTTTAAATTCTCTTGGCTTTGTGACTTTACGACATTCGACCAATTTCAGACTCGACAGTCTATACGCATATCTGTAGTTGGTCCACGGAGTTCGCTGTGTTTTTTTTTGACAGATTGAAAACAGTGAAGTCTCCAGCACAGCACACGTGTCATTGAACAAAATTTTAGCTACAAAGTATGCATACCTATACATAGTTTCGCACTAAATATATTTATTAATTCAGCATTTATTTAAATTATTTTCTGAAAAATCACCTGTGATTACCTAAGGATTGCATTGTTCGTAAACTCATGAAACAATTACATATAATACAGTCTTCCGCAATGATTTACATCAATGATTTTTAACCATATGAGTAATTTATAATAATTTTTTTGGCTTTGACGCTCTTATATATTTTATCTACATTTAACGTAGAAAGGTGTAACTGTATATGCTATATATATAAAGTTGCAACGTTTGATTAATTAGTTCCTCTGCGGCGAGAGTTATTTTCGACCTTAAGAAAATATACCACGTAAGATCCCGCATGGCGTACAAAATTAGACAGATATATCTATACTAAGGACAGAAATATATATATATATGTATATATATAAGAATTCTCGGATATACATATATATAATACCGACGTCCAAGAATTCTTGTTTTTCACTTGCGGTCCAAAGAAGCACGTTGGTATTTTTTTATTTCACTTCTTTTATCTACTTTTTCAAGAGTCGTCACCTCTTCCTTCCCCCTCCCCCCCTCTCACCCCTATCACACCGTCGCGACGACGAATATATTCAACGTTGCGTAGGAATGAGAAGACTCATTATTTATTCTAATTTCGAGATCAAAAATTTTTTTTTATAATTGCAATGACCTTGCTCTTCTTTTTTATCTTCGCTCCTCCTCTTCATCTTCGTTTACTTTCGTTCGCAGTTATTTTCCTTTGATACTTTACGAGTATTTATTCGCGACTCTTGGCCATTTTAACTCGCAACAACTCGAAGTCATCGAGAGCATTTAAGACTGTCAAAAGAGATGTTTTGGTAATTTTTTCCTCGTGGTCCATGAGATCTTTTTTTTATATTATTGCTATACGGATAAAATTGTCAATCTGTTTCGAATTCGATGAATTTATGATTCGGCAAATTACAATTATTAAGAAGGCAAATGAAATATTTTTATACAAGTATCGACAATCCGCAGTGGACCAAAGATTGATCTGATGAGAACAAAAATTTCTTTACGAAATCATTGACAATATTTTTTTTGTAAATAAAAATGATAAGTAAAAAGTATATACAGTAAATATTTGTATTATCGATAAAATTGAAGTTTGAGGAATTTCCGAAATCTTGTAGTTTATTCCCTAAAGTAAGAAGGTCAAGTCGGGATTTGGTCCATTATTATCTCATGACTATTCTGATAAATTGAATGGCAATCTCCTCACCCCAAAGTGGAACTTCTCGCTATAGCAATCTTCGTTTCGCCGTGACACGGCCGGTCGTTCGTTTCCAATTCAATGGGATGAGTGCGAAAGGTCAAGTTCACGAGAACGAACTTTCCTGGAATGGAGCGTAATAATGCCGCATCTCTCGGAACCAAGTTACATGACTCGATCCATAAAAAGCCAGTTGACTTTCCTCGGACAGCTTTCGGACCCTTTCGCAGCTTTGGAAATCCGCCCATAGGCATGAGGTAACGAAACGATCCCATTGGGTAAGAAAGTCTGGGTGATTGGAGGGATAAAAAATTTTTTCACTACGAATCCCTAGGTAGACCCTTTGAAATCTTCTGGGCATATAGCTTCACCATTTCCATTTCATCACTCGTCTACGTAAAACGAGGTTGGGAATTGATTTTACGTAAAATAGATAAAAAAATTTCTATCTCGATGCGTCAATGAAATTTTGATTTTTTTTCCAATAATTCATTTACGCTCTCCGACACTTAGAGTTATCGATTTTTATAGAATTATATTGACGTATAGTAAGGACTTTATTGGAAGTACACCCATATACATATATGGGCTTGATACGTGTTATTGAATTACAATTAAATGGAATTACAAGGATGGTGGAATTTTGCGAAAAAGTTTTTGCGATTGAATTACATTTCGTGCTTGTTTATACTTCGGATAGTGGTAATCTAATATTTATCAAAGCTCATTCCTTCGTTCGTGTATTTGCGACGACACTAATATAAAAAACCAAGAAGAAAAAAACAAAGATCAATAAAAACGAGTTCTTAGGAAACGACAAATTTCTTATAAAAAAAAAGACAATTTCCTTCAATAATGTTTACGCAATCTATTCGCCTTTCTTTCCTCCCACATGAGTCTCCTCAGTGTAATCATCGTAAGCTTGAAAAGACCCAAAGCACCAGAAATCCCATAAAATACCGAGTATCAACTCCCTTATCTCTCTAACTCTGCCTTTGATAACTTCGACTCTAATTAGTCACATCAAAACAAGTGCAAGCTCAAAAAAAAAAATAATTTCCAAAAAAATAACTGTCTCCATAAGCATACTTCCCCCAACCCATTCCAAAAAAATATCTCAATTTTAATTTACCACCATCTTGTTTTTGGGATCAAGTAAGATTCCTCTTAATCTCATGAGCTATGACACGTATCGCCTTAATGAACATACTCAATGATTCAGTGGCTGAGCTAATTGGTACTCGTTAAGGAAGCGTCGCGACGCGGACTCGTAAGATTTCTTAATATATAGGTGGGGTAAAAAAATCAAGAAGAAATGATTTTCGATCGATCCCGATATCAGGATCGTATCAAGTAGCTCGCGTGCCAGTCTCTTATTAGACTGGGCCCACTATCTTGTGCTTTTAATTTAATCTCTTTGAATTGACTTTAATGATGGCCGCCGTTGGGTTACCGTAATACACGTATGTCCGTGTGTCTTCGCGAAACGACAGGACACGACACACTCTGTTCCCTCTGGACATGATTCGGCTGCCATTTATGTATAAATTGTATTAATTCCTGACGTGATATCAACGTAAACGGGATAAGTGTACAGTGCCCTGTATGATAATTCGTTGCGTTCACGTGCATCGTCGTATAATAACAGTTTGAATACCGATCGCGTGTCGATTTTCCATAATCGATCGTACAACTTGCCAAATCACGCAACATCAAAGCCAATAGTTAAATATCGATAAGCAAAGTCTGATCCACATGGAAAATGACTTAAAAAAAAAGGATTGCGATATTCCATAAAAAGGCCAAAAAATGTTCATAAATTATAAAGAAAAAATTATTGAAAAACCTTCAATTCAACTTTACGTTAAAATCCTAATGACCCACTTACCGATAACATAGCTATAACCATCGAGGGTAAGAACACATTTCCTTGTAGCCGGGGTACTGGGCACACTAGGTACGTGCCTGCGAGTGATCCGCTTACCAGAGGTGCAAGAAGCACTATCAGCACCACCTGGATCCGAGTGGCACTTATGTACGGGGTCTTTGTTTTGTCTAGACATCTTCACCCGCACACGACTTCCTTATCACATGAGTCTATCGTACAGACATAATATAACCACCCTTACTATCAGTCAGAAGGAGAAAATTTTGGAAAATAAATTCCATATCGATAATTTGAACACCGACATAAATTTTACGTGACATGCACGTCGATGCACTTTTTTAAAAATTATTTTCACAAAATTACCCCCACTTTGTCACGTGATATTATTTAGATAAATTTTTAGGAATTTCATCGAAATATACAAATTAGCAAATTTTCTAATCGATCCGATCAATTCTCATTTCTACGAATGAGACGCGACCGAGGACGGGTTAATAGGTATTTCTTATCGTGAAGATTTTATCGCATATCGTACACAATGTCTAGCCTAACCCTAAACCTCGTTCAGGTAAAATTCATCCCTTAGAAGTAACTGGGGTACCCATCTTTTCTTTCCTGATGTGATTTATTATACTCGTGCCACCCGCTATACTTTATATTCATAACTAGGTTCTGCGTCGAATTTACCAAAAAAATTCATCGTCAAGCCATACGTAATTTTATATCTCCTTCATTTACAATTCATAACCATTTAGAAAATCGGTTTATCCAGCCCTACGAGAACAAACGTCGTTTTCCCTTCCATTTATACAACGGGATTTGAACATTGCACTCGTTATTTAGTCTGACGAGTGATCGTCAGGCTTCACTTGATCTTCATTATGCCACCGTACAGGGCTGTTATCACAAAGTATATGCATATTGATAAGAACAATGAAACAAGGAAAATAATTACACGATACATGTGAATTACAATTATCCTTGATTAATCAACTGACCAAAAATCATCCACGACAATGGCGTGTATCGATTGTAATAAAATTGATCAAATTTTATTTATGACAAAAATTCCATCACACGTTTTCACGCAAAACCGTTATTTCATTTTTCTTAATTTTTCATACCCCGAAAACTTTCACGGTTTACGTAATCAATGTCAAATTCTTCGTTATTGCCCGCCGTCGAGATATTCGCGAATACCGTTAAAAGTTATTACGAACGTATAAAGAACTCGCGCGAAAACACTACGAAAATTGGCCATTGCCCGGCCAAACCGCGTTCACAGGCTGCATTAACCGCAACCGCAACCGTCTGACAAGCAGAAGCTGCCCGAACACATATTTAACCAGATCCCCGGTATGTTGGAGCAAGACGAGAGTTTCCACTTTAGAATGAACTCAGCTCTTATTTAATACACTTGTGAAATGTTTTTTTTCCCTCTTTTATCAGTAAAGCACTTGATATTTTGCTAGAACCTGTTAAAGATACGAGAAGTCAAACACGCGTGCGTTACGTATTCGTATGATATTCGATGCTTAACGCAGTCTTACGTAACGCCCAATATTATTTCCTCGCGTTAAACACTGCACATTATGCACCTATGCACTTTTCCCACGTGAAATGAATAATGAGATGCATTCAACAAGCCATATCCAAGCGCAGCAGATATCACTATATATATAAACTTTATAAACTGTCTGGTATCAATGATTACCAAAATTAAATCAAGTTCTTGATTCGAATTTATCAAGCATCCGAGATTAATGGTCCACGAACAAAGATGCTTATGACACGCGTAACCAAGAGAGCAACGTGCATTGGTCGAGATAAGAGCATCAATATAGAAATTACACTCTGGTTAATGTAACGGTAGTAAAAACTAGAGTTTAAAAAAAAAAGGATCGTTCACAAAGTTCAAGCATAACGAGATGAGCATCATTATCTCCAAGGCAGCATCCGACAGATGCACGTGGTCCAGACTCGTTTCTTTATCATAAAATCCATATGTAATTCAGGTATCAAAGATTTGGCGCCGATATGTGTCAGAGTGTTCGTAAAGTCGATGAAAGTCGGTGGCGCGGAAACTTGGTAAAACTTTAATACGATCAAGTAGTTAGGACAGCGACAAGTCAGCCGCTCTAGTGGAATGGTCGCTCGTGTGGTCAGACGTATCGAGCACGCGTGCAACGGCCGATTGCACGAAACAGAAGGACGTGTGCTCTGAACCGCGGCAGCGCTACAACTGAACCATTCGAATACCACCACCACTCAACCCCCCACCCCCCCTACGTCAACCACTCTCTTGCTCTCTTTCTCTGCTTCGCTAGCCATCTCTCTGTCTCTCTCTCTCTCTCCTTCTTTCTCCCTCCTCATCGTCAGCCAAGCGCTCCTTTTTCCCCTGTATTATTCTCAGCGCATTCGAGACTCTCTCTCTCTCTCTCTCTCTCTCTCTCCCCCTCTCTCTCTCTCGCTCTCACTATCGTACTTATTCATTCTTACAACCCCACCTTTCAACCCTCTCGCCATCCTTCTTCCACAGACGAATCCTTTCTCGCGTTATCTCGCAATACTTGGCATTATCCATTCTGCGCGAACCGATAATCGCACATCCGTTAAGATCAGCCCGTTCAAGTGACTTAGCTCGTATTTTTCTTAATTAAAAATGCACCTTTTCCTTCTTTAATAATAAAAATTAATGACACATCGCATAGGGGATGATTTCTTTGACTATCGATATACAGTCGAATTGGATAAAGCCTAAGAAGGTTATAAGCAATTGAAAAATTTATTTTTACTATGATTAACTAAATTTTTCAATCACACCGATTACAATTATATTATAATCAGATCGATATATCGATAAATCCATAAATCAGTGGGTATCACGTTTTTTTTTTTTGATAATTCACCAAATTCTTCGTGCTAAACATCCAAAATGTCGCTTCCTTTCACCATGTAGTCGAGCTAACAAAAAACTGTTCGTATGACCAAAAAAAAAAGAAAGAATTTCGTGCAATAAATTTCTCACGAAACGTAAACAAACATCACTTATTGCCAAAATCAAACGTCAGACGTTGTTCTCCTGAATTCATTGAAATTACAGGAGCGAACGTCGATAGAAAAAAAAAGAATTCTAACGAAAATCCTACGCCCACAATTCCATTAAGGGAATTGCAATTCAGCGTCAACCAGCAAGACAAGTTGCTGCACACAAAATCACAGCAACGAGAAAAAAGAAGAAACATCAAAAAAGATAAAACAAGATTGAAAAATCCCCAAAAAAATTCATACACACGGATTCCCATTATTATGGGTTTACATATGTTTTCCCTCATACTGCACAAAATTTACCAACATCCTCAAGAGACATATAAAAAACCCATATGAAATTATCAATATAAATTACATATTATTAAAAAAAATATTTAATGTATCCCACGATACGTAAATCAACAATACTCTTTGCTCTCCCCCTTCCTTCACCCCTAAACCCCAACAATAAACTATGCAACACGATGCACTGTGTGTCAATCAATTAAAAACACGACCTCCGACCCGCACAGTTCTGGTAACATGTAAAAAAAAAATTGCCGACATCCACCCATGTGTTTCATTACAAAATCAACAACTTCTTTTAACTGTCAACAATGCGCCAGCAACAAACATCATCACATATTCATGTGAAATTAACGATACTCTCTTGTTACATGTCTACATACGTAACTGATAATAATAATAAACATACCATTTAAACCAGCACTCGTACCCACATGCGCACACATACGAAGATACTTGACATCCGAGAAGAGTGACGAGCATGATGCGTGCCATGTGTGTACGTGACGTCACACACATATGAATTCTAGATACCACTAGATTAAACGTACTGGTATCGGTCTATTGTTAAAATGGAACACTAAATTTTTCAACACTCAGTACGTGACGTAATGGCTGATACTTTTGACAGTTCAATGATGATGATTGATCTCATCGATGCTGTCGTACTTGTTTTAATATTATATGTATGTACATATTTGTATTGCACTAGTGTTATCAATCGGTACTTGAGCAAGTATCGCTATTGCTTATCAGCAACTTATGAATTTACGACATGTAAATTTAAGAGAAAAAATTGACGTGGGAGATTTTACGGAAATCAAGTAGATGAGGTTTGCGTATATGATAAGTTTTTAGGTATGCGAATGGGGTGTAAACTTTTTTTTTGTAAATAAGTAGATTACAGACCTTTTTCAATCGTGTCGATTAATTAGTGTTAACGATGAATTGATCCATTCGTAATTTCGAACTTGTATCAAGTAGCTGTGCAATTTGTATTTATAACGAAATAGATTGAGACTTTCCTATCGGGTACGTTATTCAAATGGCACTGGACTGACTTACCGGGTGAGTTATCTTTATCGTGATGTAAATAGATAAGAATCCGCTACTCACCTGTAAAAGAAAAAAATAATAGGGTGAGTTCAGTTAATAACCATATAGAATGACGTTAATGTCAAGCGTAAATGCATACCGTGTAGTATTATATTTATTACACGATAAGCATAGCGTAAATTATTTCTCAGTTGAAACGTCAAAGAATCGATGGTAACGGATGAAATTTGTTTACCGCTTTATTTATTCAGTATTATTTATTTAGGAAATTCGTAAAAACTTTGTCAAATTATACAAAACGCTGACGTAGTCGACTCGTGAAATTCTTATGGAATCCTTATAAAAATTTTCCAGTCGCGTGACGCGCGGCCATTGCTACGTGACGTGTTCCGCGATGCATCCGCCGTTGCAATAAGTAAAACGCAATAAGAGGGTGAAGCTTGCGTCGTTTTCAGAGACGGGTAGTGAGATTCAGGCGAGTTCACAAGTACGGGCGGATGAAAATAAAAATAAAACGACACGAGACTTACTACTTCCTTTTCGTATATATATATTTTTTACTCCTCCCCCCCACCCTGGCTCCTTAACCCACTCCATTCTCACCCCTGACTCATTCAAACCATTTTACTTTCTTCTACTGCATCTTAGCTCCGCTTTTTCTTTCTTTTGAAAAAAAAAAGAAGAGGCAAAGAGTCTATTAGAGGCACAAAGTGAGCGAATGGGTGAGAATAGAAACGGATAAAGTAAACTAAGCCGGAAGACCTGATTTTTTTTTATTAAACAAAAAACATTCGGTCCTAATGAATTTTTTTGTCTTACCAACCTCCACTGTCTTTGGTAATGACTTTTTTTCGAGTTTTAAAGAGAAAGAAAAATTTTTTTGTATATTTTGAAAATACCTATATACCACTGTTTGTATATCCACCTGTATATCCTGTATTGATAATGCAATTGCGTTTCCGCAATTGGTGCATTATGTATATAACAGTTGCTGCATCGAACTGCATCGTCTGGGTACTGTTGCACAAACGCATACAGCGATACAGCCGAATGCCTCGGTAAAGCAGATAAACGTATTAGGATTCTGGTTAGTTGGGTAGCCTGACGGAATTGCAATGGAATTTCGGTGCATGTGCATCTACCTGGTGCATTACATCTGGAGGTCCCTGATACTGAAGAAAATCGGTAATATCTATTTTATTAATGTAAAAGATAAAAATTTGTACATTATCGTTTCTATTATTCAACAATAAAAACTCGGCACAGTCTTTCTGAAATTTCTTATTATACCGATAAAACAATTAAGCGATGCCCATTATTTGCTTTGTCAACTTCGTGCGTGGAATTGTCATCCCTTGTATAATAAAAAGTTATTCGGCAAACAAATCATATCTGTCCGGTGAAACGTAAACAACCCTTCAAACTTTCCTGGGTAAAACTTGACTTCACATTATCATGTAAATACTCGGCAAAAATTTTATCACTTTTACGTGCCGTAGTTTGCACTTACGATAAACCCGTATATATATCATCTGCAATTACGTACTTTTGTAAGGGTTTCTATACATATACCGCAACAAAAAATAAATACATTTTGTAAACCAAGGGATAAGATTTTCCATGCTAAATTTCCACAAGACAATATATTTTATTTCTATTATATAATAATAGGAGATTACGGTACAACGTAATCTCTTTTCAAGTAAGGTATAATTGAATTTGCAAAATTTCATAAATTCTATCCCACAGACTCAAGACTTTTAATCTCCGAGATAATTGTTTCAGCATTTATAAGGAAAGTCATTACATCATTTTTTTTATTCAAAAATCGAATTTGTTATGTGAAGTCATGTCATCACATACTGAAATAATTCACATATAACGACCTATATTGAAATTGATACCTATATTGTATATGCTGTTGACCATAATAACCATATATGCATTCCACACTTATAATCATATGTAATATGCTAATAGGGCGATATTCGTGATTTCTCATGTACCTACAAAACATACGTTTTAATGAAGGCACGTGTTACGTAACCATAACCGGACAAAGTGGTCAGCATTATTTTGGAGGTTATCGGGTTGTTCGCGACGGTCGTAAAATAGGGAAAGTACTTTTGGGTTGTATAATTAAAATCGTAAGCGTTATCCAAGGTAGATGAAGGGGGAGGAGGGGGAGGGAAGGGAGGGGCGTTGAAGGTGACCGAAGGTAGGTAAGTAGGTGAAATAAAGATGGAGGAAGGATTTAACGATCGAATAATTGAAGTAAAGTGTACGAGTGATAAGAAGGACGCGATAACAGTCGAATTTATGGCCATACAAATTAATTATATTAAAGATTTGCACATCTACGTATTAGGACTCTCGAATATAAACAATGATTAAATTCAATGATCGATTTTAAATATTAAATTTTCTTTTTTCAAATTGAAACCACGTTTTTGAAAAGCATGACGAAAAATTATTTCACGAAATTTTACAAGTGTTTTACCTTGTATACATTGCTTTATTACTATATATTGTACATACAATAATGATTGCGCGATAATCAGCGTATATTAAAACTATATAGTTTTAGGGTGAAAGCATCTGTCTTTTATTATGGTGATTGAGATCTACTTTTGGTTTAACTACTTGCTTATATATATATATATTTGACTAATCGATTCTACATGTGACCGCCTAACACCCGAAAGTGATAGTCAAATTGTTACTGGAAGGCTTAGAAGCAACTGCGGCGATCAATAGTAAAAGATAGAAAGGGTATTAAAATTTAATTAAATAATTGCGAGCGATATTTTCCCTCCAGCGCGCAGCCATAAATCAATGACTGACAGTAAAATCGTTTGTACACACGTGAACGCTCGGTATACATAATATATTTTCAGTTCTAGTTGCGCAACAAGAGTGAAAAGTGTCAATGTACCTTTGCATGATAATAACTTATAAAATAATAATGATTGATCTCCAAAGTCCACTATACAAAAAAAAGTATTTAATACCGTTCGTAAACGTTGAATAATTAAAAATTTTTAGCGAAGTACACGTGCTCCTGCGAACGGATCGAAACTTCAAGTGACATCAATCGACATGAGTTGTTAATAAATCGTGCAAGTTTGTGAAACTTGATAAAGTATAATAATAAATCTATTAGACACTTTTTGGAGACTCCATTTTTTTCGTGAAATATTTTTAAGCTGCGACTTTCGTAAAATCCTGGATTCATCGCGTGACGGTATCAAGGCATATATAGATACGCACGTCATATTGTAGGCCATAGATAATTCGTGACAAAAGAAATTATTTGAGCTCAACTAAATAAGCTAAGTAATCAAATAGTAAATTAGGTCGCGAAGTAATTCTAAAAGTAGATGATAATTGAACTATCGTGATGCATAATTGAAAAGTGCAGAGGCTTCCGAAAAGTTAGGGTAAGATTAGGTTACGTTGCATTGTGGACTGAACTAAATTTCAGGTACAAACTATCACCAGTCAACTAAACTTTCTATGAGCGTCTGTCTCATAAATTGTATACCCGGTATAAGATAACTTACATCCTGCGGTAATGATAATCGCATGTCGAGCTATTCGGATGTTGTAAAGTAAATGCGAATGAATTTAACAGACCCCCTATATATTTAGCAGGTACGACTGAACGTCTAGGAACGGTTATCTTGATTTTATTTTTACATCCGCATATACTAATTCGAAAAATTATTCGAGTGATAAAATTTTCAATGATATATCAAGCGCTTGATAATTGAGCGTAGTAATTTTTATGTCCAATAATTGCGATTATTACGCGTACACCCGTTAGACATTCAATTAATGGAATTAAAAAACGAACGACTTGATTTTTGGTGATATCTATTGGATATTTTTGTCAATTTTTTTGTGGTCATTTCTTTTTTTATCCTATAAAGCGACCTTTATTTTTATTATTTGCATAGCTTATCGCTGTTGGGATGTGCGATTTGAAAATTCTTGATTGACTTGGAAGTGCAAAAGATATTTTCATTTTTCCTGTATACTTATTTGCTGGCAAGATGCCGGCACTGCAGAATTTCGTAAAAAGGAAATTGTACTTAGGTGAAGCGAAGTGAAAATTTTGAAGAAATAAGCACGTGAGATTTTATAGGTAAAGTTCTAGCAAGTATTTGACAAGATTTTTGATGTGTAATTTATTTATATAATACAAACAGACAGTACATAAATAAGCTTACGAGACTAAAAGAAATTATTAGGTTCTTTCCTACCTGCAGGCAAAGAATCATTTCTCTACCCTTATAAATATTAATGAAATTTCCAATGGCGCGCGGTTCCGCTTTGAACTTTGAAATTAGCGAATTTATTTGAAGCGGGTAAACGAATGGCTGTTTTCCGGTCCTGGAGTTATTACATCCCATTACTACAATAAAGTGCAAATATATATATACACATATACATATATACACATTATTAATTTAAATTCAATTATCAATGTGTCAAAAGAAACGTCAAAATAAACGTAGTGAAATTTCCCTTAAAAAATGTGTCTTCTCCCTACCACCTACTGTACGTATTTATTTAAAAATACAATTAGCTGTGAAAATGATTAAAAAAAATAATTTGATTAAAAAAACCGAGCAAAAAGGTACGTATGAAATATTAAAAGATTATTCAGTGCATAAAACAACGAACGTTTGAAATTCCAATTTCGTCGAGGTGAGATTCGCGAAGTTTCAGCAACAAAAAAAAAGTCGTCCGACGCCACTCGACGTGGAACTCAGGAATGGCGAATGCCAATCTTACCGAGAGAGCAAACGGCCGATCAATCTCGATGGCTGATTGGCTTCGACAGAGCACCGCCTCCCTTTCGTTTCGTTCATACATTATGGATCGGGTGCTCTGTGCTTCGGGATTTCAATGTGAAGATAAAAGGAATAGTGCGAAATGCTCCAGTCGCCAATTCTCGAACTGGAACTCGAAGAGATTCAGTTTTCTGTGAGTCGCCTTTACCATTGCTGGCATTACCTATAGGTATAACAGTCAGCCCAGGAGAGTCCACGTGCTTTTTTTTGACAGGTCATAAACAATGAAGTGTCAGACGCACGTGTCAAACTGCATAAAATGTTTTTCTTACAAAGCACGTATTTTTTTATTTAATTTTTCTAATTTAAAATATATTTACATTTTTGTAAATGAAAATATCGCGTCATTCTTTATGAATTCCGAAATCTCAAAATGAAACTCGTCGACGAACTCAAGTATTGACTGATTTATTGATTGACTGAGCAACGGTCTTCTTACATATAATATTAATAGCCAATGATAATCATACAATTATATAGGATCACATACAGTGAAACTGACTGGACATAAATATTGTAACTTTTTTTGAAAACTCATCGAGTGTAACGTGCAGACAATTAAAAAACAATTTTAACGAAATGTTTTTTGGAACAATATATTTTATGGGGAAAGTAAAAATTGTTGCTTAATAAATGAAACAGTGCATCACATACGCATAGTAGTATACATAAATTAAGAGTATAATAATAGTAAAAGACTTTATTGGCACCTACGCATTTATGAGGCGACGTTAAACAAGATCCGTATAGATACCGTTAAAAAGTCGTGGACAAGTAAAAGAATTACAAGCAACCAGGGACTTTATTACCTGCCGGATGTAGTCGTGACGCTTGGTGAACAAATATAATTTAAATATACAAAAAAAATACGCATCGAGAAAATAACATTGAAATACGAAAAAAAAACAACTTGTTTAATAAGATCAGGTAACAGAATTTTACATAATTAATTTTCTGATAGATCGTATGCTATCATATACTATCAGAACACGTCTTGTCTAATTAGGCATAGATTGATCTAGAAATTTTTTGTAACACGCACGTGCACTCGGTACAGCGTGGGTATACAGGAAACGCGACGTGAAATAATTCCGATGAAAAAAAAATTTCAAAATTATACCTCACCGCACAATATACACATTGCGCCAATCGATATAAAATTTTTTAATAGTCAAGAAAATTACTTTTTCCATCACATGTTATTTCAGACGATCGGATATCCGCTGTTAAAAATCTCACGAGGATTTAACGATCCCTCGAAAATCATCTTTTTTTTTTCAAGATTTCACGTCGACCATTTTCCCGTTAAAAAGTCTTATAAACTCGGGAAAAAAGACGAATTATTAAAATCGATATTAAAAATTTCCACAGTCAAGCGTCGCGACGCCAACGTCGTCTGCTATACCATTGATCTACTTTGATCAATTCCGATGAATATTATCAAGAGAAAAAATTTTTAATCGAATATTACAAATAATATATACAATATATATACACGCATTTATATACATATATACTATGGATATTAATAAAGGGACGTTCACATTGCATTTTCAAATTACACAAGAGCACAAAACAATTTATGCATCCTGAGTGCAGCATACGGCTTTATTCGTGTTACGCATGTTAACTGGTTCCTCCCGTACAATTCACGTGTTTATAGTACCAGAACTTAATACGCTTAAGGGACACGTAAATTCCGTATAAGTTTCTGCATAAATTCGACCTGCATCATTTACCGGCTTAATGCGCTGCGACGAATATAATATTGCACATATAATATTATATAAGGAGACACATATATTCCACACATAAATAACTTACACGTCCATATCCTGCACGTTCTGCCTGAACTAATTTTGCACATGCATATTTTGCAAATCGTAAGTCAATAATAATAATATTGTTTTAAACACATATATATATTAGGTCTACCGGAAAGTTCTGTCCGTTTTTGGAATATAACAAAATACAAATTTTTATTACCGTCAATAAAC
>JAYRCB010000199.1:29895-57553 GCA_036026315.1 Trachelus stipa
AAATAAACATGTGCTTACGTGCCGAAAATTGTTGTCATAGAAACGGACAGAACTTTCCGGTAGACCTAATATATATACATACATTTACATCTAATTGTCCAATTTTGTTCTTACGTCCAACATTACATTAAAATTAAATTCGAAACTTTAATTCGCAAAATTCAAAAAGTCCTACTGACATTGTAGTTTCGTGCTTTTTTCCGAAATTTCAACGAAATTCAATTTCCCGTGACCCAACAAAAGAGAAGGTCGTACCGAGAGCCAAGTAAATTAGGTATCAGATATAAATTTGATGACCTATGACATCATCTCCAAATCTCTCCGTAAAGCCAGTCAGGATCTCAGCCAGATACCTGACTGATGCCTGAATGCGGATTACTCCGAGTAATCTCGAGTCAGCTGAATCTCGATCGCTTAGAGAACTCCAACGATGTTACCTAATCCTAGCTAATACTAACTTACCTAAATTGGACGATTTGAAATTCTCATTAGATTCCACGATCTCGGTAACCAGTGACCTGTATATCTATATTCACAAGGAAAAACGGTAGACGCGGTAAGGGATTAAAAAAAATCTGATTTTTTTACCTCAGAATTGACTTTTCAAAAATTTTAAGAAGTCAACATCAAGGTGCTTATTTGAATCGCATACGTCATCCCCTAATAAATATTATTACGTAACAATAATAAATTCCTATCGCGTACCCGATGTATATCTATAAAAATTGAAAACTATCAATACCTTTCTCAATTGATTTTTCAAAATTTGACCCTATTGTCAAAATAGACACTATCGTGCTTTCGACGATGTATAATTATTACTTATTTTTATTATCAAGAAAAATAAATACAATAAAAATATAAAAAAATTCGATAACAGTCAATCGCGTCGGATTACATGGTAAGTGATACGACTGTACCGACTGATAAGATATCAGTGGAATTGTAAATAAATTTTATATCTTAGGATCATGCAGCATCAGTGAAAATCAAAGGGAAATCGCTTCTGTTTCGATAGTCATAATTTATGCTTATGACACTCGCGTAAGCATAGGGAAAATCATGTGTGATGACGTCACTACGTAGGTGTGACGCATTAAAGACATAATAACGATACTCTAATCGATCGTGACCGACCGATCCATCAGCGTGCTAAAGCTCCATGACACCTGCTGAGCTTTCGGTCAGAATCGAAAGCTGCAGAATGTCCAGGTGTCCATATAACACGTATGTGCACATATGTGTAAGAGCCCAGAACTTCGTACTTGAGGCCATAGGGAGGGCTTGGGGGGAGAGTCTGGTACGTCACGGGCTGGGAATAAAGGTCAGGAAGACAAACCATCGGAAAGTTCAATAATGAGGGCTTCTGCGGTTTCGTATGTAGGTACATATGTGAACACGTGTGTAACGATAAGCAACACGGAAAGTAGCATAGAATCAAACCAGTAAGTGCAATAAAACTATAACTTCAGGTGCGTATACGTTGCAGGTTAATTTAAACGGGAAAAAATTTGGCGCGAATTTTAAATTTGGATCTAATTAAAAGACTGTAATTTTGTGAAAATTTGAAAAAAAATTAGAGTGATAACCTTATATGGAAAGATGAATTTTTCTTTAGTGCGTGTACGTGTGCTTGGAGATTTTTAAATTTTTGAGATTACGATGACAGTTCGTGATATAGCCGATGATAACCGAAGTGACGAACGAATGCGTTTGGAAATTAAGTGTTTTCGGATTTTTTTATGTAATACCGGCTCAACGGAAAATCTCAAGGTTTTTTGGTTTATACGATGTATTAGTAAAATTATGACGAGCGCTTGTGAGTTTTACGTCACAGTCGTAAAAATTCTACGACTTTTCGCCAACAACAGCAAAACCGAATATTATAGGCAATAATAATCATATATCGTATAAACCATAGCGTGAGATTTTCGAATGAGGTTTCAATCCAAAAATATACGTGACTAACGAACTAAATCATTATTAACAAAATATTATTGTGCGATCAAACCTTTACCATAATAGATATTTCGAAAATTGAAAAAAAATCACTATATAAAACATAAAAAATTCAAAATTCTAATATTATGCATGCAAGAAAAAAATTGCCTATAGTCTGCTCACGAACTGAACGTCAAGTCCAGGTGACTCTTGTGCATTGAAACTCGTATTAAGTAGGCCCCTCAAAAACTCACATAAGACTACGACCTCTGAACGAAATAATACTTTACCGAAAGACGTACATAAATTTTACCTCGTTAGTAACAAAAAAAATCAATCCCTTAAACGTCGTAATTTCACGAGCACCCGGTATACCTAAAAAGCGTATAGATATATATGTGCAATAACAGTAAAGAAAAGCATACAGAAAGAATGAGAAAAAGAAAAGCAAGAAAAAGTCTATATGACCAAAAGGGATTGCGCTATATTATTATCCTTTACACGGACTCAATTATGGGGCTAACGCGTAAATAATATGAGAGCGTGACCACGCGTGTTTAAGATACCGTAACAATACGGCGGAAAAGATGCTGCGATAACATGTCATCCTGCCTGATATATACATATATATATTTAACATGTAAAAGAAGTGGTTGAAAAAATTTTGGAAGTTTTCCAAATACCCGGAGAATTCTACTAGAGAAATAAAGTCAAGAAAAACATTCCTTGAAGGTCCAAGTAGATAAAGTTGAAAGAAGTCAGACATTAAAGTTAGTCAATGTCCAAAGTTTTTTATTCGAAACACATTCTTTTGTACGTACTGTACTTTCGACATAATCATATGATGAATCTGTTGTGTGTGTATATATATATGTATGTGTGTGTGTGTGTTATTTCGTCATATTTGGAAATTCGGGTTGATTAATAAAAGTTTTTATTTATGATCAACACGTGCGAATGACAATGACTTTTTGCGTCAATGGGTATCAGCCCTTGATTCTGAATAATAAATGACAGTTCGCTAATTGCTACTGTCCAGTATCGAGTTGACTAGTTTTGACACATTTGGTTGACGGGTTTAACGCAATGATGAAGTTGATTAAGCTTATGTGGCTAATTAAAAAGAGAATATTAGTTCGATTATAATTGTAAGGTGATAATGAGGTTTTTATAATTAACCTGAAAATCAGTTGGGATTAAGACGATGAAAATTTCATTGGTGTCTGTCGAGTAATAGTGATATATACTTAATAAGATTCTTGCCGACGTCCCACTTCATTGATATTCACGTCAATGCGAATAATCCTGGCGAGGACTTTAACGAGCTTTGCTCAAACACTTTGCTAATCGTTGAGTCTCGGCAAATTATGCAATCCGCTTATGCTAATTAACAAAAGGCAAATAATTGCTCGCGGTGAAATTGCAATGCCGGTAATATTTTCTTTTGGTTCTCGTACAGAGAACGTAAATTACATATGGATAAGAAAAAATATGCTATACATTAATCATGAATTTTTTACGTATGATTGTTGACGGATGAAATGAGATTTTGGTACTTTTTGCAAAAATTTCAAAATATCAAAGGAATAACGGTACGAGCGATAAACCACAATATTAGAAAATTTATAGTCGTGAATTTAAGCTATTTTTGCTATTTGCACTTTTACCACTAACGGTAACGATGCTTACGCGACGGAAATCGGACTTTAAAAGAAAAAGGTAAAAATTCTTCAAGGAATTTAAGTTTCAAATTCCATAAAACTTTCTACGAGTGGAGTGTACACACCAATTGCAATATGTAAATTTCCAAGTTCAACAATAGACTTGGTACAATTTTTCTGTCATCGTCAAAGATGCAGAAGAATCCATAGGACGAAAAAAAGTCCCTGCATTATCGTCGGAAACGAGACAATTTTTTTCATACCTTGAAGGTTCGTCCGGACGCCGCTAGGAATCACCACGGTCGGTCAATCAGTTTAGCATACTTCCTGCCTTACCGACGGCGCTCAGGAAATAGTGATAGAATTCATATTTCCGGTCAATCTCAACGGCTTTAATCGAAAGGATATTACTCTCTCAACAGAAATTGAGGGTCTCAAAAATCTTTCTAATTACACATTTTACCAATACAATTAACCATCAACCACATTTCCCGATGGTAAACTGCTAATCATCTAATCAAATACCAATCAAACTCAACCAAAAATTAAAAATGTCCCGGAACAAACGTAACAATTATCTTCAATAACTACAATATCAAAAATCACTATTTAAAAAAATTTATTCCCCTCGTTCTCTTATCATCTGTCGATAAAGAAAAATAGAAAAAAGCGAAATAAATTTTTTACGCCATAGTCTGTAGACATAGATTACCATAGAAATTTTATTACCCCACTCGGATAATATCGCTTCAGTTTATCTACAAGTCTGACACATATCTTACGAAATCCACTTACTATCAATATGTATCACAAATCGTTTAGCTTCGACATGGCAATCGTGAGTGGTTAATGATTTTATCGTTACAAAAGTTCTTTTTTAAGAGTAGCCACCAAAATTCCTTATCAATACTGCGAGCACAGTTATCTCTCACTCAATTCCATGTAGGTAAAAAGTAATAAATCGGTACTGACATTACCGACAGTGAATTTTGATACCTACCTTACATACTGGATGGCAAACGAAATTTCCATCAAGCCAGTACAAAAGGGGTTTTGCAATCATCGAAATTTTTAACAATCCTTATCACAACGAAAGTCCAAATTCAATCGATAACGACCACGCAAACTATAAATGCAGATACTCAAAAGACAGTAGATACTAGCTTTAAGTGGTCAGACATTAGCAAAGATGTCATGGACTTACGGTTGAGTTCGGTTTCGATCACTATCACCTACCATAACGTTATCGCTAGTGAAAGTCACGCGTACGACTACTAAGTTGGACTAATTTATCAAAATTTTCGCAAATCCCACGAGACGACGTCATCTCAAAATTTCAACTCGCATCTGCACCTCCTATAAAAAGTCGCAACCTTTATTGTCGTACGATTAATGACTGCTTTCGACTAATTATTGATATCAAGTGTAATAATTTAAAAAAAAAATTATTTTTCGTTCTCATTTAAGTGACACTCGTAAGATTTTATCCATGCAGAATATCACTTTTCGCTGCAATTCAATTTAACGTATCTCGCCAAAGATACGTATCAGGTAAAATATTGCAAACTTGTTCCCTCCACTTATGTTACGACTGAATCGATTTCAGGTCGACTATACCACTACGTGGTGTCGTCGGTAGCGAAATGATGTAAAAAAAAAACAACACGGGGAAATATAAAAAATACATTTTTGGGCATAATCGATTACGGTTTTCATCGAGAATATAAATATCGGTATGTAAATAATATATATATGTAGAAAAGAAGGGCCCGCGTCTGCAGGTATAAAATTCTTGTAATTAACAGGTAGGTGCTGGGTCGGCAAGACTACAGTGGGGTACGGGGAATTGCAAGTGGAATTTTTAAACGACGCACTTTAATGGCCCCATCAAGTCATCCACGTTAAAATGCTGCTAACCTGGCTCGTTTGCCTTATTCGAACTGAAGACCTTGCAGTTTAATACTTTCAGGAGCACTTGGGCATTTTCCGTTATTGCACCAAAATCGCTGGAATAAATTTACTCGATATCCAATCGTACTGGAAGAGTCTTTTCTTACTAAGCCATGACTGGTTTTGAAAATTGAAACTGGGTGAATGAAAAAAAAAAATGAATTATCACGTACAGATATAATTACTTTTGCTCTTGGAGAGTTTTTTTTTCGAAATGAAAGGTATCAAATTTTTAAAAATTATTCCATCCATATAATCATTGCGTAACGTATGTTCCACGAGTAGATCTTATCTAGGGAATTCTTTTACGTTAAAAGTCATAAAGCAAAAATTTGCAAAAAATCTTTTACTCATGAACAGACGATTGATACACTCAAATAAAAACTGGATTACGCGATCCACTTGAAAGGACGTCTTTCGCCAATTCGTTGGTTCATTGAGAATGATTATTTTTGAAAATGGCGAATAAAATTTTTAGGCTGATAAAAAGATTCATGATATAAATTAATTAATTTTATTCTACATCCTTTATATTATTTTCATTTTTTTTATATAGATATACATATATATATCCATGTATACTTAAACTATTTTCGTTCGGATGTTTCTAATTTGGTAAGCGCCAGTTTCCATTTGAACCCAAAACAGAAGCTAATTCGTATCCGGCCTCAAATACGGACACGTATAGACCCAATATACGAAGGAACAAGACTATCCGTGATATTGATTCAACTCGAAAGAGGATTTCACGTATGTGCATGAATACGTAGACCAATACTCCAGTTTGATTGGCCCTCGGCCAATTGCGATGGTTTTCGTCTATTCGAAGGTACTAATGTAAATTGAAGTAAACGTTTGAAGAAGAATTGGCAGAGAAACTTTTTAGGCATTTTTTGACAAGGAAACATTTTACACGCAACTCGAACTTCCCAGTGGGCAACCGCAGCCCCTTTTTTCATTTCTTCCCCAAAATACTTAATGGACCGTGGTGGGAAAAAAATGATGGAAAGTGAAAACATGAAGATTCTTGCTTTCTCATATCTTTTTTTCCCCATCATTTCTTCTTTACCCCAAAAACCTTATTCATCCACGACGTAGCCATTTCAAGATGTGGGACACGCTGAATTTTCTTTTCATTTTTTTTTGTCGCAAAAATTTCAATGGCTGATATAAAGGATGAAAAGGAGTGAGAACAATTTTTTGCAAAAATATTTTCCATTTTCATCGACATACCTCTACTCCTCTTTTTTGAGAAGTTACTGAAGTTCTCATAATTTATTCATAAAGCGTATCGGCTGTACGATAATGTCTTTGCTTAAACTTAATTAGCACAGCGTTCCATCAAACTTTAACGTAATTATTTGACCACCCTATGTATGATATAGGAAGAGCATACTACATGCAATAGACGTCCGATGAAAAATATTATCGAACAGTTTATCGTACATAATGAATATTGCTAAGAATAATAATTTTGACAATGTTTGTACTGTGAGATAAAAAATGTTCGTTGATTAATAAATAAAAATTTGCATAATTCATATGTGCCATTTCCGGTCTAATTTACATACAAGTCGAATGAAGACGTGAGGTAAGCACATTTGCAAGATATGAAAATTATAATAATCAAATTTGATAGGACCCTTTCATGTTTATCTTTATACATAAGGGTTTAAGAGGTTCACATAAAACCACATTTATGGATAATTCAGATATAGCTGTATTTTTAAAATTCCCCCTTTTTCCTTTTTTAATCTTTATCTTTCCTCCCATCTTCATCTACTCTTTCCAACTTGACGTATACCCAGTATTTCTTTATTCCTTCACCATCCTCCTTTTCCTTATTTTCCCATTTTCTTCTTATTTCCTTTCATCTTGTCAGATCGTCACTGGTTCATCCTATAACTGGATGGCCTTTTTTATCTCACTCTTCTCTCTTGAGACACTGTCAATATTTTCCATAAGTAATTTGTACAGCATGCGGTAGCACCCCTTTGGCAAAAATTGAAAATTTTCCAAAATTTGCTACTTTTACTTAAATTTGATAACAGTAAGATCCCTTGATACAGATATCTTCCTTAAAATAAAAAGAGTTAGAAAACAAAAATTTCATACAAGTCTCTTTCTTTTTCCAAATTTCATTTTCCTTCGCAAACTTCAAACTTATATTTTTCTTCGCAAGCCAAAGCACATTTTAAAGATATTGATATTTCATAAAGACCAACCTTTTTTTTCTCTTTGCTACTAATTCGGCATTCAAAACAAACTTTTCAGAAATCTTCTTATACTTTTTGACGTATGTTTACTCGGTTCCTAAAAAAAAAAAATCATAATAATATATGTCATGTTTCCATCTTACATCAGCTACCCTGCTTTAACGCCTGAAGGATTGAATTATTTTTGCGCGTTTTACTTCTCCTTGTTATCTTTTCGCAAGCGTCGTCCTCCCTGAGCTGGCATTAAAGCAGCTTTTCGTTCTTCTTCCTCGAAAAGCTCTGCGAGCACGAATCCAGCACGTACGAAGCTCTGCGAACGCCTCTTGAAAATTGTCCTTGATATCGCAAGCCTTCTCTAGATAGATATAGACTTATTTCTTGTGTTATCTTCATCGACTGTACCTTGAAATTTTATCCCAAATACAATCAATGGCAAAAGTATCCACTATTTTTAGTAAATAAAATTTCACACGAATAAATAGGCTCGGGTATACTGACAACAGAAATGCATATAAGGACTTATCCAAATCTTCAAATCTTATTTTCACCAAAGGATTTCGCAAGGTAATATTTTTCTCACCTGCATCTATGTATGTGTATACATATACATATACAGCTCTGTACCTACGTATCTGCATATGAGAACGTAATATTGGATTTCCTAACAATTTTCCAAGCGACGTCCTTGTTTTCACAAACGTATATTTCACCAGACGTTTTCCCTGCAGACACATTTAAATGGGACAAACGTTCGATTCGCAAGGCTGATTTTCATCGCCTTTGACAATTCCCATTGTCACATGGAAACTATACCAGAGTCTATAAGTAGGTACGCTTAACTTTATATCTATAACATGTATTATATTACATTGTGTACAGGTATCGTTTTCATGAAACTCAAAGCGTATTATTAAAATTAATTAAAAGCTCCTCGCGTTCGTTCAGCTTTGAGAATTTGCCTTAATTGTCGACCACCAATCCGTAGTACGAGTATTGTTCCCGGTAGTCGACGCGTCATGTCTTTGTACGTAATTTCGTGGTCGCTCAAAGTTGTTATCAAGATGAAAATATCAGGAAAAGAAACGAAGATTTTTTTAGTAATCGATAACAAAATGAAGCATAATTAAAAAATTTTTTTTATTTTTTTTCGACGATGAGTCGAAAAAACAAATATATTTTTTTTATCTTATCTTATTTTTTGTATATACTTCGTGACCTGCGGGTTACTATCGGATAGTTGCTTATTGGACGAAGGTAACTTCAAAATATACGAGAAAAATGAAGTCTTTATCGGATGCTTCGAAGACGTATCACCTATCCCCAGTTTCCAAGTAATCGGGAAGACATGACAAAGCTACGGAATCGATCGATAATCCAAGCTCTTGGGAGCTTTTCCAGATCCTTGTCAGAATAAAGAGTTCATTTATATGTATACACGCGATGCATGGCTAATTAACCATGAAGCTACGAAAAAGCGGGAAATTTGAAAAATATCCCTTAACATTTTTCGGAACACAGTCACCGGGGAGGCAATTAAGATGATAACAAACAAAAATTGTACACGCGCATTCATAAGTGATCTTGCAAATAAGATTTGGGTACTGTGTTCGATGATTATTAATTTTGATTTTTTCTGTTATTTTTTCATAATTTTTTTCAACTTACCAAAATTAGATGATTTTAAATTATTAATCAAACTGCATGTATGTTGGTCAGGTAATTTTCGAATTATGGATGATAGGTTTTGTCTGACCAATTTTAATGCAGTTTCACTTGGAAATTATATAGTCTAGTCTTATTTATGGTCGTTGTAAATATAGGACTGTCTGATTGCTTTGGCGCCATATCCACTATTGCGAAATCGGCACGTTCTTCTCCCGTTAAATAATCTGACGTCATGACACACTCGTTATTTTCCGCTTATCCCAAGAACGTACGCAGACGAAAACAATTTTCTTATTAAATAATCGAACTGCACACAATACACTATATAGATATATAATTTTTCGCTTTACGACAAAAAAAAGGTCAATTCCTAGACTGTAGCGTACACAAGGAAATGTCAAAATTTAACTGAAAATTAAACACGCGATTTTTCCATCGATAAAATTAAATTATTTATACATTTCTCCCAGCGAAAAAAAGTAACGGCAATTAACTGAAATCTGTCAATAATTTGATCCCCAAAATTTTTTCCCTCTGAAGAAAATATTTAAATCGAACGTGACAGCCGTCATTTCGATCAAAAAGAGTGAAGCAGATATTTGAAGAAAAAAAAATAAATAAAACAGTCCAAAATTTCTTTCAAATCACCTACTATCTTTTGTAGTGTAAAAATACAAGAGTCTATAATATCGATTGTATCGATACAACAGGCGAGAAATATATAGTGTCGACAAGAAGGTTGGATAACTTTTCTTTTAAATTGTGACAGCGAGTTCGTGCAGCCAAACGGAAACGATCATTTCCTTGGCGGAAGGATTGATAACACGTAGGCACGCACGTCGCGTGACACAACAAAGACCAACGGAAACACGAGCGATCATGGTGGGATGGAAATGACGTCTTGGTAGATTTAAACAAAAAATTCTTTTTTTTAAGATGGAATAAAAAGTTTTCAAAATACCCACAATTAAGGATTACAGTTAACGTGGTTAATTCTTTTTTTTTTATTTCCTTAAGAAAAGTGATTTTGATAATTGATAAATAATATTTTAAAAAGACAGAAACCTACCAGTGCTGTTAGTGGCATTTGAATTTTGGCAAACAATGCATTCGGTATCTTCTGTTACGTCACTGGGTGCATCCTGAATGCACAATGTGCAATACTGACGACGCAGTCTGCACATTTTGTACCAGTACCCGGGCATCAACCCCCAGTAGATATATTCGTACTTCTCCACGTGGAATAATCCTCGCACGGTTAAGCATTCGCCCGATTCCATTTCCATGAAAGCTGCAACTCTAGTTCGTATCTGCAGATACAGGAACAACTTTCCCTATTTTTTGTCTATGAAAAATGTAAAATTCGAGTTGGATAAACTTTTGAAATTCGCATTAGGTTGAATACCTAGAAATTAGAGTCAGGGTTAATTTTTAGGGTGATTCGAGTAAACCGAGTCCTTAGTCAAGGCCAGAATTAAGGATTCGTTTCATGAAATCCAATTATGGGAGTTTAAGGTGGATCTTACTGGGATTAGAAATGATGGAGGTAATCCTCATTCTCTCCCAAAAATCGGAGTACCGTCACAAAAATGTATAAAAAGTATTGAAGCGAAGTAACGTGAAAAATTTTGAAAATTTTTATACAGATGTTAAATAAAAAATTTGCAAAATTTAAAACAATGGCAATTTTAGCGATAAAAAGTAAAAATTCGTATTAATAACAAGATCATAATACAATAAACATATGTCTATTGCCTTCAACGTGAAAGAGTGAAAAGGCCGAGTTAATAGTCAGCACAAAATGACGTGATAAAAGAGAAAGTCATTGTACAAAAGCACAAAGAAAGCTTCTCCGAAGTAATTTACCTAAAGAGTTTTCAGAGTTTTCATAGAAATGAGAACCTATTACCATATTCAAATGCATTACTCAGCCGCGGTATAGGGCAAAGGAGATAGTCATTTCGCTTTTATCTTTTCCTTTTGCGTTTCTTCTCTTTTTTTTCTTTAACACACAAATTACGATTTACAAAGTGAAGCGAACTTAATCCCTATAATCGTGACTCTTGCCTTCATACAAATATATGTATAGATATAGTCATTCGTTAAGTCTATATCGAGCTTTTTTCCCGCAAACTCTTCTATATTACAATGACTAACCAAACCAAACCTACTCACAAGATCAATGGACCGAATTAAAAATTTCATTTCATCTCCCGACCCTTTCAAATCGTATACACCTATCCCTACCCTTCCGCTAATTGAAATTGTTTCAACGCCAACGGACATTCGACCATTTTACATCCCATTTACGTTGCCAGTCTAAGTACCGGCGCATTTGTTAATTCGAATTCCATAAGACGTCGCGACGCTCCCTCGGAATTCTATTTTAAATCCAATAAGACTCTTCGTTAAGTTCTTAACGCTCCCGACGTTACGTAAGAAACCGTAAATTCATTCAGTCCGAAAAAAAACACAATTTACAAAATTACCCAAAAAAAGGGCTCGTAAATATTATTCCAAAATATTTACACGCAAAAAAATTTTTTTCGGAAAAAAACAAATACTCGTAACAAAAAAAATATGAACCGTTATCAAGCACAAGATTTAGGGTCTCTCGTTTAATGAAATTGACGGAAAAATGAAATTTGAAAAATTGATAATCACGAAATCTCCCTTCCTCATGATATATATATGTATACCCGTCCAGCCTCTCCGTAAATCATCACTCGGCCACGTCGTCGGCTTCACAGAATCTCCTTTGCAATTCGGCTATCTTTACGCCCCTAATAAAGATAAGCAAACCTGCAACGGCTGCGCGATTGTATCATCAGAGTAAAAAAGAAAGTATTATTTATCGCACCGACTGTCTGACACATGACCCCCCCACCAATTCTACCAACCGTTATTACACCTTACACGTATAACCGCCAA
The DNA here is from genome assembly GCA_036026315.1 of Trachelus stipa. Taxonomy (NCBI): domain Eukaryota; kingdom Metazoa; phylum Arthropoda; class Insecta; order Hymenoptera; family Cephidae; genus Trachelus; species Trachelus stipa. The sequence goes on from JAYRCB010000199.1 coordinate 42,260, forward strand.
AGGATTAAAACGTCAAACCGTGTAGAATTTACAATTTTTGTAAATTAACCGCGTGCGAATTTTCACGTAAGCGACAGTTTGCTGTTACTGGCGCTTACGTAGTTCTAAAAAGAAATTATATAATTTCACTCTGGCATACAAAACGAAGTCGTAACACAAAGTTAGGTTAATGGGTCAAGTAATAGAAATATGCTTGAGAAAATGACAATTAATTTGTAACCCCATAGAAGGTAAAAGTATATATTTCATTGGTTGAATAAAAAAAAATTTTCTCACTCAAAAAGTTAAAACCCCAAAAAAAGTTATTTAAAAAAAATACGAACGAGTCCACAGGAAACGTAAATGGTTAAGATAACAAGTAAAAAAAATGTTCTACTCCAGCCAGGCATGGGATGACTCTAGAATTCCATAAAGGTAACTCGAATAGGGAATGGACCTGAAGGGATGAAGATCCTAGGGTAGTTAGCTCACTGAAATGTCTACCTATTCGGCTACAGACATCAGGGTAGGCAGAGCCCATCTTCCACGCCTTTTAAATCCCGAATAACTGGGCTCCTCGCAGAAACAATGGATTTCCTCGGGAAAGGAATAGGGGTGGGATTGTGGAGGATCTTTAAGGGCGCAAGATACTAAGGGCAGGAAGTGACTTCGGGGTTGAAGATATAAGGGATAAGAGCGAGGAGAAACTTCATTCCTGTTTGGACTGTATTGGTACATACGTGAGGACTCATTCGCGTATCTTGCAAGTCGACCTTGTAGAGGGAGAGAGATAGAGAAAAGAGAGAGAAAGAGAGGGGGGAGGGGGTGGGAGGGATGGGAGGGTGGCTGAGGAGAACTTGCGTTAAACTTTTATGATGAGAAATAAAGATTTTGTTTAATAGCCGAATCCCTTGCGTAATCTATAAATGGTCCATTTCATATGGTATAAGAGGCTGGGAGTCTGTGAGATCTTTTTAGATCTTATAATGGCAAATCGAATTAGAAGTTGAGAGATGGAGATTGAGATATTCGCGTAAAAATGTCAATTAATCGAAGGGCAATTAGTCGGCCGAGAATAATGAAATTTTAGAAAAGTAATCGGGACGTGTAACCTGAATTTTTTGGGAAAAAATTGAACTAAGATTGTTTTTGCTTTCTTTTTTTTACAAAATTTTTTGTTACTGGTTAAGCGCGATTTATATATTATTTAAAGCGTACATACAGATATTGGGAAATAACGCGTCTATACGTTACCGTAACCGTTACACAGCATCCTTCCAGACTATCTGGACCAGTGTTCAATTTTTCCCACTCTTTTTTTTTTGTCGACCACCGAGAGTGCTAATCACCCATCGTCAATAAATCAGCCTTCAGTCCCGACGTCACCCTCCCTTGTTTGAACTCTCCTGAGACGCCAGGATGCCCGGCGTCGTATCCTATTTGCGTCACGAGGAATACGTCGGACGTCTAGTTGTACAATGAACCTTAGTCCCATAGGTACCCTATATATATTTTTTTTTCCGAAATGGAGCACACACCATTGTGTGTTCAATTTGGAAAAATATAATGAATTAAAATTCCAGTAGCTTCAGGCTGGATTGACATACTGAGAAAAAAAATAATCACAAGATGAAAAAAAAAAGCGGGAGCCACGTCGGTAGAAAAGTTCGAGTTGCTTAAAGATTTGAAAATCGAGGACAGTCCTTCTATTCGAGAGTTACGTGCATCCAATACACGTTGTGAAAGTTCGACTTTGTATCTTCCCAAGAACTTGCAGAAGTACATGTTACATGTATTTGTGCAAGGTACTTGGTCCAGGTTACACCAGACGTGCTGATGATTTAGTTACAGGAGAGACAGGCCGTACGTGCTTTTTGGCTTGTTTCGCCACTTCTCGAGATACAAGTCCTATATAGATATATAAAGGCCATAACTGCACCATGTTAACGAGTAGCTCAAGCGTCCTTCGCAAGTGGACGACCGTGAGCTGCGATGCGACTCGTCAAAATAAGCTTAAGGTAGACATGGCAAGGAGACAAGTACAAAAATATTCACTCAGAGTCCATACGATACGACATACATTTAAAAAATGACTTGATATATTTTCAAAAACTCCCAAAAAAAATCACCGTTGATAATTTTCCAAAAACTACCACTCTGATATTTCCATTAATTAAAATACAAAATTCCGCATAAGGAATGCAAATTAAAGTCGCCCTCGACGGAGTATTACGTTAATGATAATTGTCAGCCCGAAAGACCGGTGGCGCCACAAGCGGATTTCACGGAAACGACGCAACTCCTCCATAAACTTCCGGTCGAAGGATTCGTCCTAATGAGAGTTTTACGATTACGTGAATTCTCCCTTGAAAATAAGCTTAAAGCTCACCCAAAAATATTTCTCAATTCGAATGTTCCCGCCTCGATTCAATCGAAAGCGCTGCGTCAATTACGCGGGGAATTTGAATTCGGAAAAATCGTTAGGTCCACCTACCCGGCTACCTTTAACGCATATCTCAATGGTATGCAACTTCGATAACAATCTTATCTAAGGTCGTTCGCGTTTAAATGAATTTTCGATACGCTTCTTTAACGATGCGAGATAACGGCGCACGAACGTTAACGCATTAACGTCTTACAAGAGCGACCAAATATTTCTCTGAGGGGTGGCTGAGTCTAGGGATGGGACGAGTGGTCACCATGAGGGTTCGAAAGATCGATTGGAAACGTGGCTGTTCAAATCCAATAAACCCTGATTTCATTTGCTGCTTAATATACCGCGACGGCACGAGAAAATTGGGGTGAAGGGAAGAAGCGGAGGCCAAACAAAGCAGCGCCAGTTTTGTGCTCACGTTTCATCACATATATGCTCTTCATACTCCTCGACCTTGAAATACTCTACTATTTAAGAATTTGCTAAAATTTGATATGTAATATGACGTGCATATATATATATATATATATATATATATTACTACGGTGTGATACAGAATTTTTTTTCACCAAAAATTCGATGAGACCGGAAAAATTGAATTTTTCCAGAATTTCGATTCTGGGGTAAAAAAGTCGTTCCATTCGTGCCTACATGAGAGACCAAATGAAATTTTGTCACTGCGCAATGGGAAAATGGGACAAATTACGGAAAAGCCGTGCTTTTGTCTGTAAAATTAACGTGAATCCCTAAAACCATTACCTCATTTACAGTAAATGACGTTGGCACTAGTTGTACTTCTGTTTGGATAATTAGTACTGGGCTCATTTGGGTATCGGATTTTATGCCTTTAGGAACACGTGCGTAAAGTTCTGATTCCACTGGTATAATTGATTCGGTTGTTGATTAAATTAAAGTGATTTTTATAAGGACGCATCTATCTTGTTATGTATATTATATCTATAGATAATTATGTTTAGTGTGTCGAAACGATTATTAAAAGATTTGCAGCATCCCTGTGGCAAGAGTTTGTATCGGATTTGGTATATGTATAAAATCGTATAGGGATATAAATAGAACAAGAAAACGTCAAGACGTCGGCTCATTTCTCATGGGACGAAGGTGATGAAAAAATGAATGAAAAAATTTTTACGCAATTCGTCGGGGATCAATCTGTGACATTGGAATGATATTTATGTAGAGTGATGAAAGTCTACCTTTAAAATATACAGTCAGACAGTGTAACGGCGCTTCGTCATGGTCGATGCATCATTCGAAATTAAATCTTCTCATTCAAATAAATGGATGCTTCTCATGATAAATTCATCACGACGAAAGAGAAAAATTTTTTTGTCACCAACACATTTCTGGATGTCCGATAATTTATTGGTAATAAATACACAATGCTACTGCAGAACCATCGAGTTTATTAATAATAATAATAATGTGTCACTTATTTTTTTTGCATAATCGATGAATTCGATGACGAAAAATTTATTAATATCGCAAGAAAAATGAAATTTTGTCTCCACGCCATTATAACTTTTTCTTTACATAGTTAAATGATAAATTATGATAATATCGTCGATTGTCCAGGCAAACGCTTTCCGATTAAATTGACTGCAAAGATCCAGCGTTAAATTGGACGATCGTATGATTGCAGTTTTGACAATTGCAATGGCAAATCGTTGCGATTTTACGATCAACTGAAACTACCGGCGGGTGCACAACGAGAGAGATAAATATCGAGACGATTATTGCGAATAAAATTAAATTGTTATGAGGTGGACGATATTTCAGTGTTTGTTTACCCGAAAAAGTAGAAATCTATGATACTGCATTGATTTTACTCAAAAAGTTTCACTCAAAAAGGCAGTTTTGCGAAATTTAATGTCGCTAAGTAATATAGACTTTTTTTAAAATCCGTTTAAAGAGAATATGAAAATTTTGTCGCAAGAAGCTTAAATTAAAAGTTCCCGTTGTGTTAAGTTAATTCAGCAAACTTTCTAAGACTCATCTAGAGATAAATTTTTGTATTTTTTAATTCCAATTTTTACTGCGATAACGTAAACCATGGATCTTGGAAACTCAAATATTTTTCTGATCGTCTATTTTTAGCAAAATCATATCACGAATCAAAGGCGACATATGTATCCGGTATTACATCAAAATCCTCATAAAACATAGATACCCGGATTCAAACACGTGATTATACAGGGGAAAAAATTCTTTCTTAATTCTCAAAAAAACATTTATCTTGAATTTCAATCCCTGCAGAGATAAACACGTCATATTTCAAAATTAGATGTTGCTACGCCTAGGAAAAACAAGATTTGTCAAAAACATCAAAGAAGAAATGCGATATTTTCTTCTAAAAAAAACTCGAGTAAGATTTTCCCAATTTTCCAGAACTTCTGAAAATCCGAAAACTTCCTCCAGGAATACCACGAAGGTATCGGATAAAAAAGAAAGAAAAAAAATATATATAAGCCAACCATCAATCTCGAAATCATCTCCAGATAAAAAAGTTGTTATCAACGTGAAAATCAGTTCGACGATTAAAAATCGACTGACCTATCCCAATCCGGGTTACGAAAAGTTTCACGGCTCCCAAGAACGCTAAAGTGTAACAGTAAGGTCGAAGATAAAAGCTTGCGAAGTCTTTAGCAATCTATACGGTACTCTGACCTAACCCAAGCTAACCCAATAGGAAGCGACCTTGTAACCCAACCTTTCATGTGAAATTGGAACTGCGCCAATTATGCAAATCCTTTGTGATATATAAAGCCGCTTCATGGAAGTTCTGGTCTGCATATCACCTATACGTAAAGTCCCTTGTAAGACTAGTATTCCAAGACAGAGTCGACGGAGGGACGACGGTTACCGCATACACAAATACCCATAAGTCTTACACAGGCAGCATCCAGTCTTCCCAGGACCCCTTATCTGCAGAAACCGCCAAGCACGATAGACATTTAAAGAGACTCAAATATTAAGAAAAAAAATTGATAAAAAAAACAATTAAAAAAAAATTCAAAATTTTTATGTAAAATAATCGTTCCTTTTTCTAAGCACGAAACTAAATTTCAGTAGGTGATGAAGGGTAAAATAGAAAGAGAATATGTACAGGGTGGTATTATTATTAGCACGAAGGAAGTATCGATTCGAAGCTGACTAAAGTACTGGGTGCTAACGTGAGAAGGAGGTTAGAGAGCATAAAGGGAATGTCCAGGGTGCAAGATAATCTGGTATAATGAATGGACAGAGTGTATGGAGGGTTGAAAGTAGGTTGGATTATTTTTTTTACTCGACTAAAGTTCCCTAGATATTTCGAAAGTAGGTTCACGTGTGTCAGGTACGTGCCAACTTTGGGAGAGTCGTCGAGTGGGTGCTCGATTTTAGACTGTGTAAATGACAGGGAATTAACGTAAGCTCGGCTGACGGATGCGTCCCGGATGTTATCCCCGGTGTAAGCTCTATTCAGTAAGGTACTGTGCTCAAGTACAGCATCCTTCAGCAAGACGATGCCTAAACGAAGCAATGCGCCTGCACAGCAGTGCTTCGATACAGCGAAGCGATACTTCGACACAGCGATGCTTCGGCACAGCAATACTTGTTTCGTAGCAGCAATACTTGAGCACGATACTACTGTAGGACAGCAATATTTCAGCGCGTTAGTATTATACGTCGGAGCAGCAATGCGTCAGCGCCGAACCACAGCGAATCCGCTTTGCCAGAGCCAATAACTTTTCGATGCCAGACAGGAAAAAATGTCTCACAAAACTGTCCACGGGAATAAGAAATTGCACGCTCCTGTATAAAGTATTGAAAAATTATTTAGCACCCCCTCGTTCGCCTAATGAAGCGGAAACGTGCTAACCACGCACGCTAATATACAAAGCGCCTGGACGCGAAATTGTGCCTTTCGCATGAGCGAATGACCGCGAAGGATACCACAAAGGATCAAGTAGGTCAAGTAGCGAAGTAACGCAGTAACATTGATACCCCCACTCTCTGGCTATTCCCAGTGCCAAATTTCCCAATTTTTCATACACGACACACCAAAATACAACTTTCGTACAAAATTACGTCGATTCCAAGAAAAACGTATAATCAACCACATCGTCAGATTAAATCTTAGCGATGTTAATTTAATCCCATTAGTAATAGTACGTGCAATTATTTTCAAGTACCAAGTATATACGGCACTGTAGAAACTAGCAAAAGTTGCGGCTTGAGAATTCAAAGAGTTAGCGGGAATGTACTTTCGGCGTACCCAGAAACTTGCCTACGTATCCGTATTGGATGACGTACAGTATATCACAAAATTTTCCGTGCACGTGGCACAAGTTATCAATTATTTTATATTTCATAATAAAAAACATCAAATCAATTATTACGTCCGAATACTCATGTGACAGACTGTATACACATACGTGAAAACCCACGGCATCGAGACACTGCTGTCTAATCGTAACCAATGGTAATCCTCAGCAGATTCAAATCAGCACTGGAGCGTATAATCAGAATTTCGCACGAGTGCTTATCTGCTCGTCAAAGTTCGCCAATGTTGTTTCTAACACGAACTTTGTCAAGAGCAGATAAGCAGGTGCCTGTATTTTTGATATCAGATAATATCTAAATTAATTTTACATTAATTATCAATTCATTTAATAGATTAACCATCTTTTTAAGTACTGACTCCAAACCAACCCTTAAGATATATGTTTACCCAACCCTCGTCGAAACACCCTGTCATTCTGTCCGATCATCCCCAAGTCTGATATCTATTAATTTGATGAAATTTTAAAAAAAACAAGGGGAAGTCACCTGTCACTTGGATGAAAATATTTTGACACTTGCACGGTACACGTCTTTTTTTTCGTGATTCTGTCATTTTTTTCTCTCTCTCTCTCTCTGCACATTCTATGATTTCTCTAACAGCTGACATATAACGTCATAGATAATTTTCCAATGCAACCTAAGAGTGCACTTTTGTAATGCATCAAGGTATTGATTCTTTGTATGCGACTCGACGTCCATGCTGAGCTAAGTCGTCGGACAGTGAGAGAGACATAGATTAATTATCTCTAATGGTGCAATCGATACCTCACTTATCATCAATATTGACACGGTACAGCAACCTCTGATATCGTGAGCAGGGCTAATTCGTTGGAGTTGATTAATGCAGAAGTTATACAAAAAAATCAAAGCAGCTGGAACTTAAGTAACTGTAATATCCGATCACGAATATCCCTAGAGGATGAAAAAGTAGAGAGAGAGAGAAGGAGAAGGGGGGGGGGGAGAGAGAGAGAAAGAGAGAGAGATATGCACACCGGACATGGAAAACGTAGGAAACGAATATTAAATAGCAACTTATCCCTAGCATTCGAATTGCATAAAAAGATGGTTGAATCTTCGTTTATTTTATTTATTTTTTCCTGCCAAGAGATGATTTGTTGTCTCTTTTTTTATTTACATTGGCATCAATGCTCCTTCTTATTCGAAAATCCTTATTCGATTTTAACGTATGAAATGGGTTTCTCTTGCCTCAAAGGTGTACATTTGATATACTACAGGTACGGACTATGGTGACTACAGGTCGTTTCAATTCATTTAATCGTGACCAATCCAGATTCTATGGAGTCGTTTATACTGGATACACCTGCCAATTGGTGATCAGCTAAATGTGATTATATTTCTGAATTTCACGTGAAGCAAGTAAAACGTAGGAATTTCGTAAGATCCGTAATCGTATAACAGGAGAACAGTAAGAGGGCGTATAGGTGGCCTGAAGAAAAAATCGACCGGAAGCTGATAAGTTTTTTCGCGCGAAACGGAAGGGTATAGAAAAAAATCACGAAAAAAAAGAAGAAGCAGCGAGAACGGCCCAACGTCTGTAAAATAAAAATGAGAACAGGGATGCTGCGGAAACAACCCTTACATTACATAGCAGTACTACCAACCCCTATACAATCATATACAGTATAGCTGCTTGAGAAAAGCATATACTTTATTTTTCTTTTCTCTACAGCGAACCTTAGACCGAGGGATCGTCTTAATAATCCGCAGACGTAAATATTCTGCAAACAGGGGTAGTAAATTGAAATTAGTGTATAAAAAAATAAACAACCCTAAAACGTATGGGAGTACGATATTTAGCCGAAATAAGGGATGTAACTTGAATGCCGATACGATAGACAGCAAACACCCTTATGTCTGTGTAAACTATACGCGTGCACCTAGTTTAAGGGTTGTAATTGGCAATTACCGTAAAGTAAGCATGCCGCGCGGATAAGGGTTGTTTTTCATTGTCCACCTACAGGCGGATCGAAATTCGTTTGGCTACAATTTATGAGCTGTATGGCTCCTCCTGGCCCAGGGGATGATTTTTCAATCTTTTTCATCCCCCAAATTCGCATTCGCCGTTTTATCAGCTTCACGCCGACGCGATTGACGACTAGCAGTATCGATGGGAATTGGAATTCCGAAAACCCGAAAAGGCAGTCAGGGATGATGGGGGCGCAGGGGGGGTGGAATAAAACAAATTATTTTACCCCTTTTGTAAATTTCGAAAGGTTACCAGTGACTGAATAAAAAAATATTTAAAAAAAAACAAAATATTTCGTAACCAACAGGATCGATAAATACGAGGCTACGGATAGAGGGATGAAAAACATAATATCCGGCGAGTTTACACGCAAGTGGCCACTTACGTTCGTTAAATTTAATTCCAAGACAAAACTGCCCTTAAGGGTCGTGAAATAAAATTAACCCCCCCCCCTCAAATAAAAAATACGTCGTATAAAATATCCAAAAACCAACCCCACAGCACATTACGATGTCCCTAAACGAATTTTACAAGGAACTTACTCGAGCGTCTGCCTTATACAGAATTACAAAACATCCCCTATTTTCGAATTCCTGCCGCGTCAATTTCAAATGACCCTCGTCGCGCTGGTAGCACCAATAACAAGTATCTTAAACCTCTCTCACCCCGAACAAGGGATGATAAAAAAGATTCGCTCAACCACTAAGAATCGATCCGTCTAATTACATCGCCGTCAATTCTAATTAAAAGCTGCTCCTACCCTTGTTAGACGCAGCAAGGGAACCGCGCTTGTCAGACCTTAAGGCGCGTTTGCAATACGCCTGAATTGCCTTGAATCAGCTATCTCTTAGTTATCCGATTTAAATGACCCATTAAAAGGAACCCATTGAAAATCGATAAGAAATCAATTAATTTTTGTCTATCCTTCAGCAATATGAAACGCAATTTTTAATTGGCACCTGTGATAATGAAATTCGATACTTTTACATTTTAATTGCACAATGCAATTACACCCGTCCAAGCTAATTACATTTTGCCTCGAGCTCCTTAGATCTTCGCATTGATTATTCGAAGCTGATTGATAAGCGTTATCTATGTAAGGTAGATATTATTAATGAGCCGCTAAGCCGATGCGAGAACGAGAGTATCAAGACGCTGTGTAATTTTAACGTTGATTAATGGCAAATCGTTAACGATTTGATAATCGCTTTATGATAATCAATAATCTATAACCCACGATATATGTGAGGTCAAATTTTTTTTTAAATATATACATTTATAATATTAATAGCGCGCACAGTGTTTTTCAATACACATAAATTTTTTACAGAGATATTAATTGACTATTAACAATCGAAAAAAAATTATTGATCAGACCTCATCGATTTTTTGTGAAAAATCAATCATAAAAAATTGATTGACCCGATCATCCCCCATCCGCACCCCTATTCGTTCATACGTTAGGTTAATCGCGTCACGTAAAACCGTAATTAAGCACCTGCCAGAAACAGTCGACGGAAACTGCAGCATGATAGAACCGGAAGTCCCGTGCTAATGATTTTCATAATTTGACACATAATTAAATTGATAATTTACAAAAATTCTACGTTATTAAATCCGTGACTGATTTCTACGTAAAAGATTTTTAATTCTTCTCAATTACTTTCGCGAGATTTGATTGACCTGCCGGAATCTATAATGTCTAATGCCATAGGTGACGTAACGTTATCAATAAATTATTGTGCAATCAAAAAGTTGCCCCTTGTTCGCAAATTACGAGCGAGCGTCGACGAGACAGTTAAGGGAATATCTAAGGGGTTGATTATCGCAAGAGCAACAGACAAGGACAAATAGAATAATTCACTGTTGGATTATATTAAGAGTGTAATTATTCAACCCTTAAACGGAATGTCGAGTATAAATTAGCAACCCTGAATGAATTATAGATGGTAAGGGTGTATTCATTTTTTAAGGGTTAAATGAATGAAATATTATTCCCAAGTATTATTGTTTTACATATTGAAGAGCAACTCGAAAAAAAAAAGTTAAACAGTCATAGAGCAGCTGATAAAAAAAAGAACGCGATTTAATGCACACATTGATAAGAATGACACTGGAATTTCGTAGCTTCTTTAGTAGCCTTTTATAATAACCCGAAGTCCCGGGTAGTATATTTTCGCGTTAACCTCGTAAAGGTCGTCGCGACGCCTTCTTGTCGTTTTACGTCATCGCTCTGGAACAGCAAGTTACTTGGGGTTCCGAGACGACGTTGATTAGTAGATCAAGGGACAAAGTCGTTCTCAAGTAACTTTACGCACGAAGTACAAACTGTTGTTGAAAATGAATTTTTTTGTGAATTTTTGTATTTTTTGAAATTGAATTTTTTTATTAATCAATTTTATTTTTTTTTATTCCACCCACCACGAGACGAATTTTTGTTTTCTCTCAATTCCATAATCTATTTCGCCGGAATACGTTAAGCTACCAGGAAATCTTACGTAACTCAATGCTCTGGCAAGTTTCACGTTATTTTTGAAATACGAACAAACAAGTAGAAAATTCCACGAATTCTCGTTCCCGCATGCAATTCCAATTTGGGATGCAAGTACGGGCCAAAGTGAATTCGTGTAAGTATAGTCTCCGGAGGCTGAAATTTTTCAAATAGATTTTACACTATCAGACTAGTTCGAGTCCGTGTCAGGATTGCTAATATTTATTATTTTTTTTTTGAAAAAGCCGAAAACTTTTTCGCGACTCGTAAGGACCTTTAAAAAAATATCGATCTCTAATAAGAACATTGACAAGAGGAAGAATAAAATTTAACTGTGATTTTTTTGACGAAAATTACGATGTCAATTTTTTTATTACTTTAAATCGTTTTCTTTATTAATTTATTGATAAAACTTCATGACTGCGCAGATGCGGGTATCGATAATGAAAGATTCGATTGCGACTGAAATTAAGATACGAATAGCGGATAAAGAATTTCGTCTAAATTTTGCCTCCGTTTTCGTCACTTTTCTTCTCTGCATAAAAGATAAGACTCTTATCTCAACGTTACGGATATAGCAGCGAGTTGAATTTTTCACGGGAAACTCTAAAAATACACTGACGAAATGTTATTTCTGTAAATATTTTCCCTACGAAATTCTCCAGACGTTGCAATTCCGGCGCAGTTGCATTATCAGTCAGACTACAGCAATAATCCTATATACCATATAAACGAATCCTAAAAATATCTTCAAAATATATTTAATTCAATTTCACACGGCGTAAATATTATTTTCAATTTTCCCCCCAAAAAAAGCTCCCGAAATAAACTTAATTGTCGACAATAATTACCTATAGTATATGTTGCACCATCAAGCTGAAAAGTAGCACTCTTGCATTTTTTAAACAATTTCTGATGTGGATACGGAGGCGGTGGTGGCGGGGGTGGTCCTCGAGGCCCTTGTCTGTGTGTCGCACCCTTAGCACTTCTGTCGTTCATTATGAACCGTTCACATTTTTCATGCCCGCAAAAGTCACGAAAGTCTCACCAATATTTGCAAAAAATTTCGCACGACGATCGAGCTTTCGGTGTGAGCGACAAATTTTTTCACGCAATCTGAATGTAAATTGATATTTTCTTTTTTCCCTAAATCGCAAGAATTCTACATGAAAATAAAATCGTCACGTATATTAAAGATATTGCATGATTTAATGATCCGTGTATCAATTAGTAACATTCCAATCACCTCATATTATTAATTTGCATTTCAATTACGTCAAAATTCATTCTGTCGCACAATAGAAACGTATCTACGAATAATCGAGTAATTCGAGGAGGAGCAAAAAATGAAGAACTTTTTGAAATGGCTGTACCATATAGGCTGACGATAAATCAAAAGAAATATATATATATGTATATATAAAAGACTTGAAAGGGATCAAATTGCCCCCGTGGAAAATTCTTCAGTGAAAAAGATGACAGTGGAAAAGCAAGATCAGTAGGTATAAGATAAAACGTGGAGCTGGCAAAGGCGGAAGAGAATAAAAAAGGAAATAAAATTACGTGACTCATCCTAAGGGTAATTTTCACAAAAGCGATGAAATCCGAGAAAAATTCAAAGCCAGCTTCAATGTAGCCTTTAGATTCCTCGAGAATCCAAAGGAGTTCAAACGAGATGATGCTTATCGCTAGCAGATCCTTTATCGGGGGTCTGAAAGGTCACGCATAATCGAATGATGTTACCCGTCGTGGTTTTGGAATCGACGAAAAGTCACCCAAAAAGAGTACTAGGTTAATAAGCTACTTTGCAGTGGGTCGCGAATCAATTAAATAAATAGAATAAAAAATGTTCAATTATATCAATTATTAAAAAAAAATTAAATATGTATATGTTAAAACGTGAAATTCGATCAAATTTTCTCGAATTTTAGAAAATAATTAACACGTCAACCTTATCGGTACTGATAACAGTTTAATACTACGATAAAGGCCCGTTCACCCATTTGATCGCATTTCGAAATCCTTTAACGTGTGAAAAATACCACAAATTCAAAGGGGTGTTGTGTAAAATTTCAAAAAACTGTCAGACCTCCTCCTGTGACGTTCCTCATACATTTTTTGCACTAGTCGCAAATTCGCTTCAATTGAAGTACGATTTGATTTCGCGTGACGCTCAGGTAATTCGATCCCGTCGATAAAGCCAGGAGTACGCGCGATTAATCGTTATCAGCCATTTTATCGGATAGTGCGCTGGACGTGTTTACTACGGCCTCTTCAATTCTCTCATTCCCACCCCTTTTCACTTTCCCACTGCAAATATCATAGCGGCGAGTAATAAAAATTCAAAATTAATTTACGATTCGCAAAATCCGATAAATTACGATTCGTAAAATCCCTTATCAGTTCATATCATTGGGACGTCAATACGTCGGTGAGTGAATGAAAAAATTTCTTATAATGACCTCCCCTCCTCCCCCTAGAACTGCCTTAATCATCAACTAGATAAATCAACTGCCATCGCACGACAGCTTAATGTCAACTGAAACCAGGATTAATAATTTTTAAAAATCCCCAAAAAAAGGCCAAAACACAAATAATTACTATAACGAATTAAACACTAATATTCCCTCATACATAAATATAAATTCGTACGCGCAGAATATAAAAAAAAAGAATACGAAATAAAAGCTCTTTCCCGAAAGCTCGCCACTTATCGAAAACCCAAAAGCACACTCCCGTTTCGAATTATATAAGAAACTTACGTAACGACCAGAATTGCGAATAGTCGATAAAGCAAGCTCGCTCGAACTAAAATAAAAAAAATTTCCACCAAAAAATTGTCAAAATTTTCGGACACCTATCACAGGTAACAATCGTTAAGTTTAAATGCCGTCGGCAATGTTTGTATACGCGTTAAAGTGTGTTTCCAATAAAGTTACAAAACGCGCACTGACCAAAAAAAAAGCACCAAAAGCTTTACCGCCTTCTTATTCAATCGTCTCGGCAAAGTGTTCCCGTGTCAACTGGAGCTTGCACTGTCGAATGTTAATTCGCGATACCGGTACTGTTTGTAGAAACGAAGTCCGCGACTCCACGTGGTCTGATAGAAAAGCGCGACTCGAAAGCACAAAGCTTGGCTTTCGGACTGGCGCAAGCGTCGAGCTTCGTACGGCGTGAATGCGAACTTGCGGATCGAAGGACCGCCAGTAGTTGTAAGCATACGAATATATTCCTCGATCATGCAATCACAAATATAGTACAGTATTATATATATATATATATATATACATTATATACACCTCATGATCAATGCGCATTCACAGGAAGCCTTAACGGTATCGTTAAAACGAACGCGTGGGTAAAGTTATGCATTTCTGCATAAGCTACTATTTATTAAAATTTACTCCAAAAAAAAAAATCAATACTCAAGCAATTACGTAAACGTGGATCGGCAATGATTTATTAGAAAAGTACCCAGTAGTGTATCCAACGGTAGGCAGAAAAAAGTCTAGTTAGCTTAAACGTACCATATGTCCTTATAGACATCATACGGTCGCGATAACTACAGGTAGTACGTTTGCTCTTATTAACCCCCTACACGTATGAACTATATGCGATATAACTGCGTGGGCCCATGTCCCAAACAATTTTCGGAATAAGAATTTCAAAAAAATTCCTGTACTTTCCTCTGACAAATAACGCATGCAAATGACCCGGTAATTGATATGTAATACATTGTTCTTCCTGCGGTCTACGTGACAGGACGACGTTGCCAGGCGTTCAGGACCGTGTCTATAAAAGGGCGCAAGCTGATAGCCTGGAAAAGCTTCTAGAAGCAACGAAGCGTGTCTCTCACGGCTCAGGGAGCATTGCTGTTCCTTATAAAATGTTCAGGGACGTACCGGACACCCTCGGCACCTCGTACCTGTAGTCCCATTCTTACCTGTATGACTCTCACATACTGTTCCCCTTTCTCTCCCTCTCCCTCTCTCTCTCTCTCTCTCTCTCTCTCTCTCTCTCTCTCTTTCTCTCTCTCTCTCTCTCTCTCTCTCTCTCTCTCTC